>CBVK0103387029.1:0-21719 GCA_900067695.1 Picea abies | reverse complement strand
TATATAAAAATCGATATTTTCACTTACCTTGTTCCAACAATAGACAATAGTGAAATATTGTTGGTCAACGCACAAGCTAATGCTAGGTCAACAATTTATCGATCCCTAGAGTCCCTCTATGCCTACGGTAAGGACTAATAAGAAGAAGAAATACCCATGATAAAATAAAGACAAATTCCATTACTAAAACAATACTAATTTCTTTTTTTAATTATTCCTTAGTAAAAAGTTGAGTATTTCTAAAAAAAAATTGACAAAAAACAACAAAAACAACATTTGAGAAAACCTCTATAAAAATTACTACATTAACACTATTTTTATTAATGATCCTAAGGAAAGGTGGTGATGTTAGTAACACATCAACACCTTTTAAATGACAAAAAAAACACCACCTATGAAAATGAAAACTTTATAGAATTCTCAAGTTATTTAGTTATTAAATATATTATAAAATAAAAAAAAGGACAAATATATTTTAACAAAATAACAAATAAACAATAAGCAATATATAACAAATAAATAATCTACACAAAATTAACAATCATTCAACCAAATCTATGCACGAAGAATGACTAAGGCTACTTTATTAACAATAAAATAAATTATTTTTTACAATAGGTACAAATAATAAATTTTCACATAAAGACCTTGCAATCTACCCATTCTCTCAAATGATACAATGCATAACCTTCTTTTTAAAACATTTTATTGTCTATCTAAATTATAATTAAAAAACGTTTATGAATACCACACATGGAACTTATACATTCCTAAAACGTAACAACAATTGTAAAATTATAATGCGATTGCTATTTTCAATTCTTTTTTCAATATATTAAATTTGGAACTTAAATTTTGAGTCTGGCCTTAATAAAAAACACAATGCCAACATTCACACTTTCCTTGAAAGTCATGCCCACTTGCAATATTAAGCTCAACAATATCCATATTTGACTTTAACACACTTGTAATCACCATGTCGCATACCCATTAACTTTCTTCAAAAATATCAAAATAAAACAAATGAAAAGGGAAAAATTTGAATATTGTGATCTTCATAAAACAAATGAAAAAGGGAAAAATTTGAATATTGTGATATTCATCCAGGGCTTTTTGAATTAGACTTTTTTCCCAAGTTCTATAAAAAAAAATCAAGCTGAGGGATTTAAAAAATAAATTGGCAATTAATCATTTACATGTAGGTATAGATTTGATATGGTTCATTGTGGTATAATTGGTACAATTTTTCTAATGGTTTTTCTAGTATGGATTTGGATCTAGTCGACTATTCAACCAATATGTATGAAGGATACCACATATGGAATTCTCCTCAAGTATGCATTCCTTCTAGTCTTATAGGATTGGGTCTAATGAGGGTTTTCCATTAGGGTCAAAACTTTTGGGAGAGGATACATTGAAACTATTAGTTAAGTGGTTAAAAAAATTGTGTGTTGGGGTAGATCAAGGGTCAGACAAGGAATTGAATGAGATTATTGATGGGAAGTACATGGGAGTTTATGTCGTGCAGGTGGATGGAGTTAAGGGTTTTGATGCGATCCAAGGTGGCATATTTGGAGTAATGATGAAGGCCCCAATGTCATTACTAGGAAGCATTTTCATCATTGCGAAAATTTAATGTCATTAGAGTTGTGTCTCCATTAAGAGCGCTTGATGGTTTATGCTAATGTTCAAAGTGTGATTTCAACTAGTATTGAGAAGGTGTTAGATAATGGGTTTATTGGTCCCTCCCTAGATCTAGAAGCTTTGTGTGGTGCGTTCTTAGGTGATGGTTCTGTTAACCCTAGGCATTCAGATAATTGTGAGAATGAATTGGGAGCCCCAATTATGATACTCTCCGGTGTTTTACATCCTCTCTTGGGGATGCATGGCATTGAATTTTCACATGGTAATGGATGTGGAGAAAGTCCTAGACTCATACTGGAAATTGTGTTTAACTCCACTATCACTTAAAAATGGTCATCATTTTTTGATGCCAAAGAAAAGAAGGTATGAATAACGTTGGTTTGGGTAAAAATATTAGGTCTCCTGATCAATTTCTATATGATTTAATTATTCTGAAGGATAGGGAATACTAGTGCTTTCAACTAGTATTGAGAAGGTGTTATATAATGGGTTTATTGGTCCCTCCCTAGATATGGAAGCTTTGTGTGGTGGGTTTTTAGGTAATGGTTATGTTAACCCTAGGCATTCACATAATTGTGAGAATGTCCCCTCTAGGGACTTGAGGCTCTAGCAACTCCTTTTAGGATAAGAGAGGTGAGTGTGTCTCGTAAGAGAAAGAAGTGTGTAAAAAGGAAGAGAACTTTGATGAATCTAGTCCTTGGTTAGGACGTTAGGATGAATGAAGTGGTGGCTATTGAAGATATGGTAGTTGTCAGTAGATTTGATGGGAGACGTATGGGAGAAAGGAAACTTAGAGAATGGATTTATGCAAATTGGGAGCCCCAGTTACCATACTCTCCAATGTTTTACATCCTCTCTTGGGGATGCATGGCATTGATTTTTCACATGGTAATGGATGTGGAGAAAGTCCTAGACTCATATTGGAAATTGTGTTTAACTCCACTATCACTTAAAAATGGTCACCGTTTTTTGATGCCAAAGAAAATAAGGTATGAATAACTTTGGTTTGGGTAAAAATATTAGGTCTCCTGATCAATTTATGGTTGATTTAAGCATTCTGAAGGATAGGGAATTCCCTCAGCCATTTGTATGAGGAATATTTGTCCTTCCATGAAACTAGCCTGATGGCCATTCCTCATATATTAGTGGAATTAGACCTAAGGGAAGGGCTTGTATAAAGTGTGGTATTGAAGAAGGGTGATTTTGAATTTGAGAAAATTCTAGATGATGTAGGTGTCCCTTTTAGTTGTCTTAGGTGTCACCCTTATGGTCATATGGCTATGGATTATAGTCTCCCTCATAGGAATAAACAATGGGCTAGGAAGATTCCAATCTTAGTGAACTCTAAGGTGGAAGGCTCCAAGAAACTAGATCACACTCCAGAAGGAATGGTAGATATTTGAGCATCTTTGCCTCGGGGTGAGCTAGATGATAGGGTACAAGAGGTTGGCATGATATGGCATCCCTTAGAGAATAATAAGATGTTTTCCCCTCTCCTTTCCAACGAAATAAATCAACCTACACTGCCATTGGAGAAGAAAGGGATGTTGGGTGCCAAATTGTATCCATCTAAATCTAGTGACCTCATAAGTTCCTTGGTCCCCCCCAATCTCTATTATTCTCCTAAAAAGAATATAGTGTTTGGTTTTTGGTGTAATGTGCAAGTGGGTGTAGCATATTATTGGGAAAAGGGTGATTTTTTTAATGGGTTATCTGATATAAGGGATAAACTTTAGTCTCCTTTGGGTAATCTGCCTGATTTGTTGGGTAGTGTTTCTAGAGAGGCATTCTCTTCTAGTTTTATTATGTTTCTTAGTAATGATGATGAGGGTATATTGATGTCCACTAGATAATAGAGGGAGGGATCCATTAAATATAACCTTAGACCTCAAAAAAGAATAGGGATTGGGTTCCAATGGTGGAACAAAAGGTGGACGGGGTCTAAATGAAGGCAAAGGGACAAAGGGTTTGGTAGGGGAAGGAGCTATTATATGTATTTGAACCAAGAAAGAACATTTAGTGAGATACTATATAGTAAGAAGCTTTCTCTAGAGGGGGTTCTTAGAGCAAGAAACACCCCTGTGGTGGATGAAAAATTATTTGTCTATCCCTTAATTGTAGAGGGTTGGTCAACCCGTAAAAAAATATGGCCTTAAAAAGGGTTGTGGAAGTCCATAATTCCAATGTGATCTTACTGCAATAAATTATGTCTAAGGGGGGAATATAGTGTGTGAGTTGGAAAATATGTTTAGGGGTTGATATTTTGTGTTCATTGTTTCAAGGGGTGGGTCTAGGGTCTTAGTTTTGGGTGGAAAAGAAGATTAAATCCCTATCCTATACTAATTGTTGGTCCTTTGCTTAAGGTTTAGGAACAATACTATGCTCCCAAGTTCCAAGGAAGGAATTTATTCTCTTGAATATCTATGGACCATATGCTGACAAAGTTTCTTATTGGGATAAGGTTTTTAGTTAGGATTGGTTATGTCAGTGTTACATAGTAATTAGGGGTATTTAAATGTCTTTGTGGGGAATTCGTAGGTATGGGATGTTGCGAAATAAATATATCCTATGGCAAAGGTGGACCATTAATAGAGAAGAATTCAAAGACCAATAAAACTCTCTCTAAAGTAGCTTACAATGTTTTCTCTATAACTACCAGTTAGTTATGAGGAAACTCACCTAGTTCTGATGGTTGGTTGGAGATGAGTCTTGCAAGTTGGCCTTTCTCCAATTGACTTTTCTCTTCTCTAAGTTTGTAGACCTACACATGGAGAAGAAAACACCTTTCTCAAACTTGTTGGCAGAAACAAAAATTAATATATAATAACTACTTTAACTAAATCTATCAGGTGAGTCAAAACCACATCCAAATGCTGAAAGGAGATCAAATTATTGAAATTGACATAGAATTTGGGGGAGAGAAAGAAGAGAGATATTAATTTTTATTAAATTAAATAGTGATACATAAAACATATACCTGAACTCAATGTCAGAATTATCCATCGCATGTATCTGGATTCCTCCATCCTTGGGGCCACTTAGGACAACTTCAAACTCCAATGCTCTTCTTCGCATGAGTGTGCAGAAAACCAGAAGGTTTTAGGCCTCACAATAATAATGGGGGATAAAACTCAGGAAAGATGGGTTTCTTGGAAGATGATGGTTATTAAAACCGTATGGATATGACTGACATTGATTACTTTGAGTATGAGGATAACTCTGTCACAACCTTAATATCTCTCTCTATGTTATATTTTCCTTCCATCAAGCCTCCTTTTATATCATTTCAAGATGGTTGAGACCATTTTCCACCAATTTTATGGAGTTACAAAAGTAGTTTTACCATAAACCCCGCTCAAGAGCATGTAATTTTCATAATTTTTTAGTCATTTTTGAAGGGACATGCACTTTTGTTGAAGGAAAAGGGCATGTACACACTCCTACTATGAGCATAAAGTGTGTATGGATTGATAAGGAGGATTTTCGAGCAGAGTTTAGAGTGGGACCAAGTTGAAAGGGGTCAATATGAAGGGGACAATGTCCAAATAAAGGAATCTAATCCATGAGGGTGGAAAAAGATGCTATAACAGATGCCCCCTAATGAATGAGATCAAAAGGGGAGTTGATGGCCAAATTTCATTATAATATCACGAAGGAAGTTGTTGAGTGGGGCCAAGTGGAGTTCACCAGACTTGGAATAAAGAAATTACCTACAATAAAATCCAAGGCATTAGATGAATCTCTTCCCGAGGCAAGAATACCCATGCTTAGGTGTGGAAAAGCATGGCCTCCAAATCAAGTATTGTGGATCCATGAAGTATATATTATAAAATAGATATCATGGCCATGAAAAGATACATGGTGGATCCATGTCAAAATATAACATAGGCATGAACAAATAAACAATGGATCTATGTCTTAGTATACATTAGGAGGATAATTAGAATAGATGAGTGAACAAACTCATCCTCCAAAAAGTACCAATGTCATGTGGGTGAGTGGTATTGTCTTGTGCAACTCAGGAAACAGTATAAAGAAGAGATGATAATGTGGCCCAAGGTCTTCAATCCAAACCCGTCTAAGGTATGAATCTACACCAAGTGAATAAATGAGTTGATGTCGAACATGGGAGAAATTAGTTGATTACTTGTCATTAATGTATAATATTAATAAATGTGAGACAACCTACCGAAAATGATAATGGACATAAAGGTACCTAGTACATTCTACCAAGTGTGAATAATTGTGTTGTCATCAAACACTTGTAGAATCTATCGATCATGAGACATTGATGTATTCCCATTGTCGATAGTGAGGGAACCTACCACTGATGACTCTGATCCCCAAGATACTATGGAATATCTAGATAATGATTCGAAAGAAATTGGGTCAAATTTGATGGGAAGAGATCTATTGGAAGGAGGGAATTAAGGCATCCCCCATCATCCAACATGAGAAGACATAAGGGAAATGATTTGAAGGTATCAGACAAAATTTATAAGAACACACTGTTGAGTATGTCTCTCACATGCACCAAATGGACTAGTGCATGTAAGAGACCCTCTAAGAAACTATTGATAATGAAATCCATTGACATAGGCAAGGAATTTCACCAATGATGAAAATGGAAACCAAGGTAAAACATGAATCCCAATATGTGTATTGATGTAGAACACATGGGACACCACTCAGTCAATGACCAATGATGAAATTTCATCTGTTGAGCACAAGGTAAACTACCAATGATGAAAATAGGCTCAAGGTGTTATCGAATCAAGGTCAAACTCTCAGAGTGATGTGTAGTAATTGATAAGAGATGGATTTCCAGTGAGAAGTCAATGAGGACCTTCCACATTGGTGTGAATAAAGAATAAAGATACTTATGAAACTGATAACAAATTCACAACCAGGAAGGTCGACATAGATGGTCAATAAATCTAAAGAATGGATGCCATGGGATAACAACAACCATTGAACATAATCACAACACAATGGTGACTTTGGTAGCATTTGACACAAAGTGGAACATTGATATAATTTTTTGAAACAAGAAGCATTAAAAAACTCTCCATAATGACTGGAACCGTAACCAGTCGGAGGAGAAGATAAATCAAGAATCAAGGTTCAACTTCCTAAGGCCATGCTAAAACCCAACTTGTTGAGTAGATGACTCAAAATTTTTTGATTTGTTCAAGGGTGACATAACTCAAGATTGCTACCACCAAAAGTGAATATCTTTATTATATTGTGTTATGAGGTTGCATCTTGGTGATATTGAGGAGCATGCTTGATGAATATGTTTGTGAGCTTTGGTTTATGATTTGAGGCACATCATTTGATGCATGGCATAGGTTGGTTGAGGTCTACTTTGTGAGATACATTTTTTTTCATATCTTGGTTTATTGGCATATGGTGTATGGCATGATATTGTATATGGTTGAGACACTTGTTTTGGTGCATGGTTGATACATGGTATGGTACATGGTTGATGTGCATAGTTGAGATATGGTATGATACATGCTATGGTACATGGTTGATGTGCATGATTGACACATGCTATGGTACATGGTGCATAGTTGAAGCATAGCTTGGTAGAGGTTGAGGTGCATGGTTGATGCACGGTTTGGTACAGGTGTTGGCGCATGGTTGATGCACTTGTTGTGGTACATATTGTGGTACATGGTTGATGGTACAATATTGAGGTACATGACGATGCATGGTTGATACATGGTACATCTTGGTACTTGGTTGAGACACATATCTTGTGATGGTATGTGGTGATCTTGGTACATGCTTGGTAGAGGCATCTATTGGTGTTGTTGAGCATATGGTTTGAGATATGCTCTTCATGATCTTGGCATGAGTTGCATGCATATGAGAGTGGATCTAGTTTCATGGATGAGATAGTGATTGATTGGACATGTTGTTGTGACAGTGGTTTATGTGATAGTGACAATGACAGTGACAATGGCAGTAACAATCATAGTAATAGTGGTAGTGATTGGGGTAGTGATAGTTAGTATACACTTATATTTTAGGGCGGTTGGATGGGGAAAGGAAAGGGGGGTGTAGCCTCCTTCTAATTGGATCTAGAGAATCAGGGAGTTGGAGCTTCCTTTAGGTTGGAGCATGAGAACTAGGTGATTGTAGGAAAATTTCGGTTGGAGTCAGAGAACCTAGGGGGTTGTAGCCTCCTTCTGGTTGGAGCCAAAGAATTCAGAGAGTTGTAGCTTGAGAATAGGGGGTTGTAGCCTCCTTCCAGTTGCAATTGGATGCATTCATAGATGATACATTGATGATATACTACTAAAAATTGTTGTTAAAGTGAAAGAATATATATATATTGTGTTTAAAAGTGGTATAAATTTCTCATACTGATTCACGCCCCCCTCCCATTCCCTCCCTCTTTGTATTCCAACAAAATTTTATGAATCAGGGCACTAGAAGGTGAAAACACAAGTAAATGTTCGAGAAAATGAGCTAGACTAGAAGTTGTAAATTGAGAAAAAATGATGAATCTCTGGAAGAAAATAAAACATTGTATATGTTAATGATTGGAAGCCTACTATATGTGACGACATCAAGACCAGATATTATGCGATCAATAGGATTGGTTGCATGATATCAATATGTACCAAAACAAACTCATGTGCGAGTGGTAAAGAAGATATTCAAATATCTAAAGGGAACCTTGGACTTCGACTTATAGTAATCAAGAGGTGAAGATTTTACTCTAACATCATATACAGTTGCAGATTGGGCAGGTGATGAAAATTACATAAAAAGTACAAGTGGAGGAGCATTCCTTCTGGGCAACAATCTAGTGTCTTGTTTGAGTAAGAAAAATTATTTAGTCTCTCTATCCATAGTAGAAGCGAAGTATATTGCAGCAACAACATGTTACACACAAGTTCTCTGGTGGAAGAAAACACTAGAGGTTATCAAGGTCGAATGTGATCAACCAATCTCAATCATATGTGACAACACAAGTGAAATCAACATTTCAAAGAATCATGTTATGCACTCAAAGACAAAGCATATTCCCATCAAGTACTACTTCCTACGAGAACAGGTAGCCAAATCAAATGTCAAGATGGAATGCATTTCCACCAAGGAACAAGTTGCAGATATTTTTACCAAACCCCTTCCTAGAGAAACATTTGAATATCTCACAGAGAAGTTGGGTGTGATATTCATCTCATCTCGTCAGTAACGAAGCACAAATCAGGGGGAACATACATTTTCCATTGATTTCAAAGGGGGGAAATTACAGACATGCGGAGAGTTGCAGACATGAGGAGAGTTGCAGACAAGGGGTGGAGAATTATAGATAGGGGGAGAGTTGTGGACAAGGGAGAATTCTTTCTATTTATGGAGGATTATGTGTTTTTTAGTACATGGTTGCCATCAATGAAAAATGAGGATATTGTTGAATAAATTATTGTTATTGATGTCAAAGGTAAGTAAGTATTCACACACACACACATATATTCAAAGGAAATTTGACTTTAATAAATACAAAAGTGGAAGTGGGTTAGAAATGAAGTTACATGAAAGTGGATTAAAAAAGGTAAAAATGAAAGTGGAGTAAAAGTGCACATGGTATTTGCACATGAATTTATAACCCATGGTAGGTTAAAAAGTGAATTAAAAAATAAAAAAGGGGGATCATTAATTATTTATTTAATAAAAGTCATGTCTTTTCAAATGAACATGATTTTTCATGTAGACCTGATGGTAAAGTATAAATGGAGAAGAGGCATGTGAGAAATAAAGTGTGTGTGGGTGAATGTGATATTATTATGCATACCATTTGAGGAGTGACGATTGAATATCATTCAAGGAGCGATGATTAAATATTAGCGAAGATCAAATCTGGTGTTCTAGAAAATAAATCTGGCATTCTATAAAACAAAAATAGTAAAGGTAGATCTAAGGCAGAAGTAGAAGTAAGAAGATATAATGAAGGTAGAGAAAAATAAACAAGGAGCGAGCATCGCGAATTTTTGACAAAAGAATAAGGAGTAAGTGACGAGTTGATCTGGTGAAAACATAAGTAGTGAGTGCAGAGCAGATCTGGTGAAAGCAGAAGTAATGAGCGCATAGAATATTTGGTGAAGTTAGAAGTAGCAAGAAGATCAATCAAGGAGATGCAAATGAAGAACTTGTAAGTAGGTTGGTTCCTACATAACAAATAGTTTTTGGGATCGATGTCTCTTGTAGGTCGATGCCTACAAACAACAAAGGGGATTGGTGTCTCATGTAAGTCAGTGCCTACAAACAACATAGGGGATTGGTGTCTCCTGTAGGTTGGTGCCTACAAAGAAAAGATGGGATCGATGTCTCCTGTAGGTCGGTGCCTATAAAAAGTAGTGGGGATTGGTGTCTCCAGTAGGTTGGTGCCCACAAATATTTGTAGCTATAAGTTAGTGCCTACAAATGAATACAAATAAGTTTTTGTGGTTTTCTCCAAAAAGGGTTTCCACATTAGATATTGTGTCTTCTATTTGTTACATTTATGTGATTGCTTCATTATGGTTTATAAATGTTAAAAAGAAAAATATATACTTATAGTGATTCCCCCCAAGTATAATTGTGTTCTCAACAATTGGTATCAGAGTAGGTTCCTTTGGAAACAGTCTAACCATTAGAAGGTAGATATCGAGAGCACACGGTCGATCAAGAGGGTTTCTCTACAAATAGGGATTTATTGTTTGACGGAACAAAATATGGATTCTAGAGTATAACAATGCAAACATATATAATGGCCCTTAGTTTTTATATTTGGAAATCGATTGTGACTAGTTATACATCCCCAACAATTCTACCAATAGATATGGTCGAGAAAAGGCTAGTGAAAATGATGGAAAATCCATGAACACCATCTTGTGCAGACTGTCAGAATCAAACTTTGTCAAAGTAATGCATTGAAAATCCACGGAAGAAATTTGGGACAAAATTCAAAACATTCTTAAAGGTGATGACAAGGTCATGAAGGCTAAGCTCCAAACTCATAGAAGATAGTTCGAGAGTATGAAGATGAAAGACAAAGAAAATGTTGCAACCTATATCCTCTATGTGGAAGAAATTGTCAACACCATTAGAGGACTTGGTGAAATAGTTGCATAACCAATGGTTGTGCAAAAGGTGTTTATGTCACTCCCCTTAATATTTGATGCCAAAATTTCCTCCATTGAGGAAATAAAGGATCTGGATAAATTAACAATGGATGGATTGCATGGGATCCTCACTGCATATGAAATGAGGACTGAAAAGGAAAAACCAAAAAAGAAAGAATCAACTTTCAAAGACTCAAATAAGATCAAGAACAAAGAACAAAAATCAAGCGATTGTTCTAGTTGTGAATCAAACGCAGAGGAAACAAATTTTATGATAAAAATAAAAAAGGGATCTGGAAAACACAAAGGTAAGTTTCCCTTCAAATGCTTTAATTTTGGAAAAATAGAACATTTTGTTGCTAAGTGTCCATATGCAAAAAATGAAGGCAGTAATAATGAATAATACCATAACATAAAGAGTAAACACCATCAACACAAAAATAACCACAAGAAAAACAAGCATGAAAAGAAGAACTCAGTGCTCTGCAAAGAGTTTAAAATAATCATAATTGTTTAAGCATGGTAACAACTGATTCATCCCCCCTCTTAGTTGTCCAACACTGTATTCACTTCTGGCATGCTGGAATTTATCTTTCTTCCACTTATATTTCTTACTGATGTACTATATTGTTTCACAAAACTTTAATATTTCCGCAAAACTAGGCAATGTTCAAAACGAAGGGCCCAACAAATGAAAGTAGTGATAACGAAGAATACTATAACATAAAGAGAAAATAATATCAACACAAAAATAGCCACAAATAGGATAAACCTGAATAGAAGAAGAACCCTTTTAAGCAGAAGAAGAGCCTCTACTCAAAATGGGTCAGTGACTTATCTAGAGAAAGCAATGTCAGTGACTTATCTAGAGAAACTCTCTTTATCAAAATTGAAACAACAGTTGATGAAGACAAAGAAATGATGTATTTAGAAGAAGAGGAAAACACTAAAACATAAGGAGAAGTAGATCTTGAAGAAGAACTCATATGTTCCTTAAAAGAAAAATAAATAAGCTGAGGAAAAATAATTTGAAACAAAAAGTCAAGTTGCAGAAATATGAAGAAGAGGATCGTGATTCAAAATCCGAAATGTCACAAAGACTTAAGGAATCATAACAGATTATCATAAGCCTAAAGAGTTAGAAGAGCAAAGAAGGATAGAAAAAGTGGTGATAATCCAATTGAAGAAAAAGGAAGAAAATTGTTAAGAGATAGAATCTAAAATTGTTTCCTTAAGAAAGGAACTGAAGAAAACAACCATTGATTCAAATTTTAAAAGAACGATAAAACCTTAGATGATAAAATCAATTTTCATAGGTCTCCATTGATTTATACTAGTATCAAATATGATGTTGATGTTTCCTCCCTACCTACACTTGGCCTTGCTACAACCATGGAATTTTTGTTTGTTGCAGGAGGAGTTTAGACTAATTTTCCATAAGAGAAATCTACTATTAATTTTTTCGAGTAGATTGATGAGTTTCATGTTCCTCACATGCCATAATTTGAGCATGTCGTTACACATAACATTGTTGTTGATATGTCGATTTTTTCTAGTCCTGTAAGTGAACCTAACCTTGAGCCTACTTCCCCTGATCAACCAACACAAAAATATGTGCCCTATCATCATCCTCACCATAAAAATAGAAGGAATGGAAATCATGCTTTCATATCTTTGCAGAAGAGATGTGAAAGTCAGAATTGTGGACTAGTGTCGACTACCAAGATAGATTGTGGTTGGATTGATGGATGGTCATGAAATAATTTGACCAGATGCTTGAGGAATTCATATCATTGTGTATCATCGGTTATACAGTCACACAACATTCTAATTGTTTCCATGGAAGTGGTCCACTAAGGATAGACCCGACATGTCATTCGACTGTAGTTTTGAATGATTATTTTTCAACTGAAGGTTTGATTGGGTTTTTTGTCAACTGGAAATTTCGATAAGAAATATTGTTGATACTTATTGATCCCTTAGATGAGGAATACTTGAAGTTGTTGATATGGGAACCTAACTGATGTCTTCTTGATGACTTGACTATTTCTTGTTGAATAGACATAAATTTTCCAAGACCAACCCAACCATGTTCAACTATTGTTAGAGATGTACTAATGCTTATGTTGGATACATATACTGTATGGATTGACATAGACTGATTATATTGTGTTTTTGGTGATAGTGTTCATACTTCTTCAGGAGTGTTGATGGTAGAAAAGTGCAAGTGGAGGACATTATATTATGGGCAGCATGCATATAATTTTCATTCATTATTCTAGACATTCCTTCTTCATACCTTGAAGTATTTTTGATAGCTGGGAATGAAATTTGACAATAGCTCTACACATTTGTCCAAGGAAACATCAGAAGCCGTTGTGAGAAGTGTATGGAACTTTAGGAGTTGACATGGTTTGAGGTATCTACTATGCAAAATAAAAGACAATTACACATAGATATCCTATACATTGTGACCAACATTGATCATATTCAAGAAAGTGTTTTTGAAGTAAAATTGGATGGTGGTTTGATGACATTCAAGCACTACCAAACCAACAACATACCTGTGATAGTGGATGATCCATTATAATATATGAAGGCACATATATGTTTGAATATTCAAAGCACAAGGAGATGTGATAAGTTGTAGATGGACATTTTTTTTAACAACAACATACCATTCATTTTTTAGCAGTAGATTGTGAGAAAATGTTGAAGGAATATAATCCTATCAGTTGTGAATAGCTAATAGTATTGTGATAGTGAAACATCTAGCAAGACTTTGGAAACTTTTTAATTAAGTAGCAAAAAGGAGCAATTTAGGAGAGTGATGGTAAAATAGAGAAGACTCAACAATTACATCAAGAAATGATAGTACATTCATAGAGGGAGCTTATAAGACAACCAACACCCTAAGTACCCTTTTAAGGGAAGGGCTATTAATTTTTCATTTTTTCTTAACCTCCTCAAATCCATTTAAAGGGAACACCATCGTCTTCTGTTCGCTGAGAGAATTCCAAGGCCTGTAAGTTTTATCAAAATAGAGCTATGGATCAAAATTTATGGCCTTTTAAATATTTAGGGCCTTTATTGGCCAAAGACCTCTTTACTGCCATGTGGAAACCACATCATTATGCCCATCATACATGGCACTAATGTGTCAGGCCTATAAGGAGTGGTTGTTGACTATGCATCGGTGTGGTGCTGTCGTGGCACCTACCACCTAGCCACATGTCCATGCTCAACATGGAGCTACAAATCCTCTCAAGATATTCTCTCACTAGATAATGAGACCTGTCCATCATGTCATCAGACCACGAGACCTCAAAATATAGGATCTTGAGGTCTCAGGACCTCGACCCCTTTTCACTATTCATATAGCACAAAAGGTTTGACCCACCATGAGCTAGAAATTAGGAAACACAAGCCTATCCATGATAGACGACTTGTTTTGACACTTGGCCCTGCCACTATCATCCACCTGGCATGACATGTGGAACTTGTACCTCTTTGACATGTGGCACTCATTTTCTCCATAGACCCTTATCTCATTATGTAAAATTTTCATGTCACATGGAACCACTCATGTCATGACACATGGACCTTCCACATGGGCTGGAATGGATGTACATGTCATCGTAGTGCCCAAGGTTCACTCAACAGGGAATTGACACTTGTCCACCTCCTATTCGTTGAATGAAATCATCTGACATAATCTCATATCTATTGGGCATCGATCATCGTCCCTCTTTGTAAGGCCTCTTTCCCAAAAACCTCTTGATGGTCCAAGATTTGAAATACAACTGGCATCCTAGGGAACGTGGCCCTATCTGGTTATGCCATCTAGCATGACATGTGGCACCCATACCATTCGACACATGGTACTCTTTTTCCACTTCGACCTTCATCCAAATATTCCAAAATGACATGACATGTGGCACCAGCATGGTGGATATTTGAGCATCCATCCATAGATCAATGGTTCTCATCGAAGCATATTTCGAACCTCAATGAGTTCTTGTATATATGGAAGTATAATACATCCAAGGGTATGAAGCTAATATACGTTAAGCTGACATAAGGGGATCCAGACCCTTATCACATGATCTATGGTTGTGATCCTTAATGAGTGGATCTGATGGTAAAGATGCAAGGTTCCTCTCAAATGGTCTTGGCTCTCTATGAGCCCATGATTACTCCCTCCTTGACCTAGAAGATGAAAAGTGTCATCTCCATGAATTCGACATCAATCCCCTCCTTAGCTTTACATAACAGATTGACAATGGAGATATTTCCATCTTTTGGGATCTAAAGAGGACACGGGTTGCATTTAGAGGACCGCATACATCGAGAACGTGGCTCTTTACCATCCTCATGTAAAATAAAATTCCCCACAATCTGTCATCTGAGGATTACTAAACATTTAATTTCATTAATATCGGGGTTACAAACCCCGACCCCTTACCACAATATCTACGGTTGGAATTCAACCCACAACATATCCAACGACTATAGACTGACGATAGTCTATAAAGGAATTTAAATGGGATAAAGGCCTTTCTTTGGACAACTTTGATCTAACCCAACTCAGAGATCGACAAATTTTGAGTTTTGTCAACTCTTCCAAGCATTAAGAAAATTATCGTTTACGCTTTAGGCTACAAAGAATGTCATTATTTATGCGTATTCCACAAGGGAACATACACAACAATGAGGATCCCAAATCTTGCAACTTTTCCATTGTATAAAGAGGGAAAGAAAACATATGGTCATCGACCTCCTCTGGCCTCTCATACATGGTATTACCACCAAATAAATTTTATAGTGAAGGAGGGCTAACTCCCCTCATTCGACTCAATATTTTTGTCAATTATTAACTCATAGCTTCTAGTTTCTTCTCGCAGAAGGTCCATTACAATTTTTTTTTGGTCAATGATTACAAACAAATCATGGAATCAAGTTCATTTCATTTATTTCAGTTTCTTTATAGGATACCCACTTTTAACTGTGCAAGGTATGCACAATAATCACTATCCTACATTCATCCAAACACAAGGATTTATAGATTAAATAGGCATCAATATCATTATTCACACATGCACATTTATGGAACAATTATAGACATCCAACCTCACATTTCAATTCAATTAATCAGAGTGTGGAGATACTTATCTATTTACATGATGTAACCAACCAAATTGATTGTGGGTGTTCACCTTTCCATCCAATTGTAGGATCATATGCATTCACTCTTAGAACTCTGTCCACCCCTGTTCCAAACCATGGTACCACCGAGAAACCTCTCTCTTTATGGTTCTCAACAATTTGTGAAGGACACTCTCCTTCACACCACTCTTGGTAGATATTTCCCACAACCACCTAGCTTAGGCCTCCATGAGGTTTTTCAAATACCTTCCCAGTATCAAGCTCACAAACTTCTCAACTCAGGTCGAGTTTCTGGGATCTTAGACCCAATATTCAAAGCTCTTCTTCTCTCTTCCCCCTCATGTGCTTCCCTTGCACACATCCCTCTATTCTCTCTTTTTTTTATTTGTGCCTCCCCTTCACATAACCCATCGGGAAGGTTATCGACCTATCCCCTTCCTTATGTAAGAAGGGACTCAGGTCAATATCATCTGCAGAAATGGTACCCTATGGTACCTTTGGATGATAGTTTCAGATGTCCTAGCCAGGTCTTCTATACTCGTATTCATCGAGGGTGGTTGGTTTCTCAACCACCAGAACTTCCTCATTAATTGATTTTTCTTAAAATATGGGATGAGGGAATCAATTTGAATATCTCAAAATAAAATATTATCAACAAATAAGCTTGGGTCCTATTTAGAATGAGGAACCCCTCTCTATGTTTTCTTCACTCTTTCCCCTAATGGTATCATGGAGAATACTTTAAGGCTTCACCCCACAGTTAGTTTTTGGCATTTACAGTTAAACAATATTTACAATAACTACATGCCATTGCATGGAAATTGCCCATCGTGATTAATTACATATAATCAAGGTTTAGAGAGGGGGTGTTACAATCCTCTTCCCCTTCAAAGGAACACCATCCTCAGTGTTCTTTACTTCTCGGCAACACTTTCCATGCCTTCTTCTTTCAACTGCCTTAGCAAAGTTATTCATCTTCTTGGTCTGGTCCTTTCCCAAACTCTTGGCCTTAGTCACATGCCTACAATAATTTCAAACAAAAATAATCTTAGTCACCATTTCATGAAAACACATTTTATTGTTGTTCAAAACTCATGAGGAAATATTCACATTAGAACAATACTTATTTGTGTAGTTTAAGGTTTTGCATCCATATGGTTATCTCATTAACTTGAATCATTGTTTTCCTTGACATACCAATTGTGTGCATGATCGTAATCAACAAATTACAAGAACTATTGAAGTATCCTCTTCCTTGCAGTCACTCACCCTTCAAGCCTAGGCTCAGGCATCCCCTTCTCTACTATACAGTCCCTCCGGTGATCCATCTTGCCTTGACAATGCTTTCTCTCACAAGAAGAATTTTTGAGATTTCCTCGAGTCTTATATTCAAGGCATCCCTCCGAATTTCTCTTGCTGAGGCATCCCTCCAACTCGTATCACCATGAAACATCATTCAATTGGGATCATGGATTATCACAAGGTTATCATGTCACTACAATAGCCATTTTCCATGCTTTCCATCTTTGACAACCATTAGTTGTCCTCCTTGGAAAGATCTG
Organism: Picea abies; assembly: GCA_900067695.1. Lineage (NCBI taxonomy): Eukaryota > Viridiplantae > Streptophyta > Pinopsida > Pinales > Pinaceae > Picea > Picea abies. The sequence continues at coordinate 4,228 of CBVK0103387029.1, read as the reverse complement.
TTATCTCACCTGCATCACATGCATACAGTAATCTGAGACATAACATCACTTTCAATCTAATTTCTTTCAAATATGTTACCCACATATTTCTAATTTTCAAATTTCCATTTTCAGATTTGTTCCATGTAGGAACCATATTCCACAAACCCGAGACTTCTTTCCCTAGGTAGTTTGGCTCTTTTACAATTAGTGAGCACTAGTCTTCCTAATGGGCTCACATCACTTCCATATCCAAGACCCTTGTTCATGCAATTCATTATTGACACAACCAAACAAATTGTTAGTTATCATGCACTATATATTTTGATTGCACACTTATAGTGGCTTCCAAACTATTTCGAAATTGTGCATACCAACAATCATATCACTTTTATCTATTCAATGGTATAAATCAAAATGAAATATCAATTCCTTGCACATGCATCATTTCAACATACCAAAATTTTCCAATTGAATTCAATCTTCTCAAGCAATTTAATCAATGTGCTAATTTTCCATGACCACCTTCACATAATGCAACCTTGCATTAATTTTTATTTTTCAAATTTTCATAATTTTGATTAGGCACCTTGCCATGATGTGTTGGGTCCCAACCAACCTATCACCATATGGGTTCTCTATCCACATTAGTTATTACAACAAAAATATATTTTTCTACTTTAAGCTAATCATGACCTCAAATCAACATACATGCAACTAAAAGTTTCACATGAATTCCTTTAAGCATTCTTTTTGTACTAGTAACCAGGGTGCCAACACTCATGGCCACCCAATATCTTTCTTTACCGTTGTTACAATTATGGTAGGATATTGGAAGATCCACCTTCCATGATGGGTAGTCCCACACATGCCTACTCTCTTACCACATGCATCTCCTCAATGCATTTAATCAATGTGCTTCTTATGAGTACTTTCTTTTCCCAATCACTCCTTTATTGGTCAATGTATTCATGGCATATTTTTTCATGAAATTATTGCAAGGATATCAATCATCCTTGGCTTCCAGAGGTTCCTCTCTCTATCCTTCAGGTTTCTCCTTCCTTAATCACACCCTTCTTGGGTATTAATGGCATACAACAACCACTCAAAATAACATGCATATCATTGAGATAATAAAATATCTTAGGAGGGATTCTTACCCAATCCCTTCATACCATATGCCACACTGGTATGAAAAATATTTATACATGTTATGGCTTCCAACACCCTCTTTGGTATTACCTCATCATTGGTGCTTCATGGGAACTCTCAAATTCCCTTCATCAATCTTTCAAAAATAGCCTTCATGCATTTTTCCTCTACCTGAGGTTGTCCATCGTTGGAAACCATCTTCCCCAACAAATCCAATCTTTTTTTACACATACATACATCATCACAGTCACAATTATATTAGTTGTCATGTTACATAAAGTGCATGTATTATAGCATTTAATTCAACAAAACATTTTCAGATATGTCCTAGCGTATCTTTATGAACTTCATCACATTATCCTTAATATGTTATGAGTTCCAACACAATCAAAATCTTAGCTATATCTATAATATTGCAGCCATCAACATCCTCATGCCAAAAAAATTACCTGCATCAACAGATCGGTTTCTCGTCCTAGAGAAAACAAAATAGACAACAAGAAAGGAGTTAATGGATTCTTCCCTTTTCCAACTCCTTATACATAACCTGGAACTTTCAGTCCAACTAAGTTATTTCTAAGGCCTCTCTACCTTTACTTAACATGCCTCAACCAAGCCTATTCATTTAAACATATTTATAGATTTATTTTCCATCCCAACTCTGTCTCACACATCAGAGTTTTTAAAGTGAGAAAAGTGTTCATCTTTTCTCCTTCTTTGCTTCTGCAATCCATCCCCTTAGGGATATACTTGCTCTGTTCCTTGAGCATTCTTAGCCAGGTTTCTTCTCGAATTTCCTGGTTAAATCAATATGCTACATCAGGAAGTTTCTTGTTCATAATGAATTATGAACCTATGCATTCTACACATTACCATTCAGACATCAAAATGGTTAACATTCCTTTGCATGTTTCCCATGCATGTATTATGTTTTAGAATGAAATCCAAGATTCTTATATAAGCATGCCTTGCATCCCACTGCCCAATTATCAATAGTCATTTAGGTTATAGCTTTGTTCTCATGACAAATTTTCTTACACGGTTCCTTCACATGGAACTTCTTTAACTTGCAACTTTCCTTGTTACACATTCATCACTATCTGAGGTGACCTCAACCTCGAGTTAGCCTCAGCTTCATTATTCCATAGATTTACCCAATATTCCACAAGGAATATAAGCATCCATTCTTATTATGCATTTCAAAATTTACATTTAAACATGTATCTTTATGTTATCAACTTGTTTTCTAGCTGTGCCTTTATGCACTTAATCACATGCATTAGCAAATTGTGTGTGTCCACCACTGGCACACTTCACAGTTTCCACATTGCATGTCGATTTAAATCATGTCAGTCATGATTTATTCACAATAATCTACATGCAGTTTTCAGAGGCATGTTCATTTGCCTTCTATCATAACAATAGAGCATCCTTTCTTATTTATCCTTTCAACAATTTACACTAGCCCTTTTTTTTCCCAAGGAAGTAATTTACATCCTCCTCAAGTTATTATTCCATTGAGATAATCAACCACTTCCAACATAGGGTTAGCCATGCATCCATGGAATTAATCAGATATGGAAAGTACATTTCTTACCTCACATCTCACTTATTCAAGTAGCCTTATCATGCCTTTTAAGCATGTGTACATGTACATATCATGCATGTGCATTACTTGCACATTTTTGTACTATTCATTCATTTTGATTTAGCCTTAATATCAATTTTCCTAAGATATTACAACCATTCACATGGAAGGTCTCACAGGAATTATCATAGTCATTTTCCCCTCTCCATATGATAATACCCAACAAGGACCACTCTTGTCTTTTCTCCTACAAAAGCATTCCAATTCAACAGTACGAATTAGGTAATTTCAATATCACCCAAGACAACAAGTTAACAATTCCAATTTTTCATGTGCTTCAATCCATCCTCGATAAATAGACCTTTATAAAGAGAATCCTTTCTAGTTTCCATTATTTTTTACTTAAGTATACCAATCCATACCCATATGGCTACCATCCACCTTTGGATGTCAATTTGACCCATTGGTCATCTGGAAGTGTCCAAGCACTTCATTTTCTAGACTTTAGATCAAGATTCTTGATATTTTTGTTAGTCATTCTTTTTCATACTCGGAAGGTAGTATGAAATCAACATCATCAAAATTTTAACCATGTTGTTACTCTCATCATATCATGTGCACGAAGAAATTTACCCCTACCTATAGTGCATATGTGTCCCAACTATTTTCCTCTTGCATTCACTTGCATAGGCAAGATTTTAGGTCAATAGGTTTATATATTTCCTTAATACAACNNGCATAGGCAAGATTTTAGGTCAATAGGTTTATATATTTCCTTAATACAACTAGGAGATCATAATCTTTCTCATATGCCCTTATCATCCTATCTCTTTATGAGGATTGGAAAAATTTCAAAATGACTCTTCTTTCCTTTACTTTATTAGGTTATCCATGCTACAAGTTTCAACCATTATAGGTCAAGTAAATTGACATTACAAATTTCCCCATCAGTCCTCTAAACATGAGGAACTATACATACATGGATTAGTCTTTTATTAAAGCAATAATTTATTATTTCCAAGGTTTATATCAATCCATACCAAATTCCTTTAAGCACAAGAAATTTTCCACAAGGGTATTATCCCTTACACAAACAACCATCCTACTACAGGAGGCTATGTCAACCCATACTTACATGCAATATTAAAACCACCAGTGCATTTATTTTTCTCGACTCACACAATTCCTATAACATGATTCTACCATTTATGCCTTTCACATTCAGGTCTTACCAGCACATCCCTACTCCTGTAAGATTAGTTATTATTTTGACAAAGGAACAACCCAATTCCTCTACTGAAAGTCAACTAGAATTTCCAAGGTATAGTTTCAATTTTCTACCCTTCCCCTCAAGGAACTTGTGCATATAATAAACAAGATTTTAAACATAGAGAGCTCTATTTTAAAAATGCTCATATTTATCCTTAATTTATCATCTTTATGACTGAGCTCCAGTCCGTCTGGGCCTAGTGTTGTAGCTTGGTATGATACCACTTGTAAGACACCCAA
>CBVK0103386965.1:0-21125 GCA_900067695.1 Picea abies | reverse complement strand
GTAACTAGAGTTCATTGAATTGAAAATTGCACATTCATCTCTTTTTTCATGTTATTGGGTCAAATTCATAACATCAATAGTTTCATTTCCATCTCCCTTTTTGAGTAAGCAACAACCTCTAAAACACAACGTAAGTTCAAAATTTATTAGTAAATTTTATTTTTTAGGGATCTTTTTCACCAAAATTTAGCTAGGATAGCACTTTGGAATAAGTTGTAAGGCACACTCCCCAAAGAATCAAAATACACAATAGTATATTGTGATAGGGAGAGTTCAAATCCAATTGCTACATTTTGTCCTGGGAAGCCCTTCTCGCACAAGGGTCAAACCTGAGGTCGCATTAAGACTAGCAGAGTTACTCACATTGCTTTGTTGGTCTTGGTGCAGAGATTGCATGCATTATGGGGGTCACTTGAAGGTATGCCCACAATGATGAGTGGAAGCCTTTCAATTTGATTTCGGGCTAGATACCCTGCCTTTGCGCGTGGATCAGACTATCGACTGTTTCGCCAGGCATCACTGTTGTAGTTGGTAACCTTAGTAGCCTATCTCTTTAGGGTCTTTACACAAGGTGACTATGGAGGGACAAGTCTTCACGATACCTAGAATCGATGTTGCCCAAAATCACTCAGGCTCCTTGGAGGGTATACCCACAATTATGTGTGGGAGCTTGCACCAGGGTGTAAGTCCGTTAAGTAGGTCATCAATGTAACTTTTCCACCTTCTTATCCCAACCCCTTCTTGTCTTGATTTCATGACATTGGATTTCATCACCAACTAGTGACTTCGAAATAAGAAGGGTTGTTTGCTTAGTTTGATTCCTAGATTTTATTCGTGAGTGTTGTTTGTTTCCTCTAGTTGGCCATAGATTTCTTTCGTTCTTTACTTAACTCGAGCAAAATCGACCTTCACCGTTCATGTAGAATGCAAGGGCTACCCCCAGAAGATCCGAAAGGTTACCAACCAATGCCTCCTAACTCACTAGAAGGCTCTCCAGAGGGAGTAGTCAACAACGAGGTAGCTTCTAAAGTTGGAAGCACACACTCTTTAGAAAGATTTCAAATTGTTTCAGACTCTTCAGAGGCATTCCGACTTCCCCCTCTTAGACCAGACGCGTGTATACTTCGCATGAAATCGTATGGATAAATTGTTGTTGTTGACAATATTGAAGTACCTACCGGACCTAACACAGGATCTGGAGTAGAGGATCCAATTTTTCAAAGTGAATCATTTAGGACCTCAACTCACACTGTTGGAAATTCTGGTTTTGGTTCTATCCCTTTGACAGTACGTGATCTGTATGGTAACCTAGGAGTGAGTCCTGATCGACCTATGGAATCACAAGTTCCTGAGACGTCTGTTACCTATACGGTACCCTTAGACCATTTCACTAGTACTACTAGTAGTATCACCATCGTTTCAGACCAAATATTGATTGGTTCTCACTTGATTCCTACTCTTCAGATGGCTCATTCTACTATGGTCCCGCAATCTACCACGATTCCTACTGGAAATGTGGTTATCTCCCAAGCTCCGATTGGGACACCACTTCCATCTAGACCAAATCAATCACTTCCCCTTGGGTATAGAGCTCTGAATAATTTCATTGTTATCCCTACCCAGGTTCCATCCGGAGGTTCTGGACTCTTTGTTCCTCCTGGGTATAATGTTGTTGCTAGTTTTGTTCCTACACCTGCCCAGGTTCTCTCGGGCACAACCTCAACTTGGGGGGCAACCTCAGGTTGGAGTCCATAACCCAATGTATGGACATAATGCACCTGTGGTACAATCTCTACCTTGGAATCTTCCTTTCCAAGGAAATCTACATCCATCTGGGGGCCAACATCCTCAAGTTAACTCTTTTGTACCCCCTAACCTCGATCAACCGTATCCAAGTTCCTTGAATCCCACTTGGGGTTAGAACATTCAACCTAGTGTTCCTTTTCAAGGGAACCCTCTAATCAAACCAACCCCGGGGGCTATGTGCCTCAAAACCCTCCAAAACCAAATATGTCAGGACTATCTCCTTATTTTCAGACTACTTATGGTCCTACTAGTATACCTACGAGGCTTCCACCTAAAAACTACCAGTTTCCACAAGTGAACCGACAATTTCCTTTCCTGGCCACTTTGGATTTACCCGATCTATCTAGGATTTTGAATGATCCTATCTTACATTCTCCTTATTGGCCCATCATACTGGCCAATTTACCGTCTGAAATTCCTAAATTTGACGGTCGAGAAGGAGAAGATCCTAATAATGATGTTATGACTTTTCATTTGTGGTGTTCATCCAACTCCTTAATGGATGACTCCATCAGACTACAAATTTTCCATTGAACTCGCACGGGTTCAACAACAAAATGGTACATCAAGTTATCTCGAGGTTTCTTCAATAAATTTAACACCCTAACCATGGCCTTTTTGCACATTACTAGTTACCAATTCGATACGAGATAAGAACCAAAATTTTTAGTTCTTTCAAGCAATCCTCATCCACTCATATTTCTGATCACATCCATGAGTGGAGGAGGAGAAGACATCTAATCAAAGTTCCCCTTCTTGATCAACTATTAGCTGAGTGGTTTACCAAATCACTCATTGGACCTATTTCTCATGATGTCACCATGGGTGGTGTTTTCACTGAAGAGCAGGTGATTAGTCGTGCTCAATATATTGATCTCATTTATTCGCAAATGGGAACACTTTACGATTTGATCCCTAACACTCCTCGTCCTTCCACAAACCCTACCCAAAAACCTCCAATAGCCTTTCATACTGTTGATGGTGTGATTAACACCTTCCACGCTGAGACCTAGTTGATGCATGCCGGTCACACCAATCCCAAATCCAATAATTCCAATCCACAAAATGCTCATACTCCTACTCCTTCCACCGATAAGACTGTCGAGGTTAATTTTGTCCAATCCACGCCCACCAGAAACAATCAAAATAAAAAGAAAAGAAAGGGTAATAATAAGGAGGAAAATAATAATAATCCACAATATGATAAAGCCAAAACACAAACCGCTGATGAGAAAGACAAACATAAACCTCATTACCCTTGCCTTATTTGTGGTGATGATCATTACACGAAAGATTTTCCAAGACGAGCCAAGGTTGCTAAGTTCCTCTAAGGGATCGAGAAGACTTCTACACCTGCCATTTTTTCACAGCCTTTCCCTTCTCAACAACAAGCCCAAATGGTCATTCATGACCAAGCTACCCCTTCTACTTCATCCTATGTCCTTATGTGTACTGGTGACTCTAAAAAGAACAAAGTTGCAGTCACAACTTGAGCCAAAGGTTACTCTCCATTAAACGAGAAAGTTGATGATATACCACCTTCGTTGGTCCAAACTTCTCCTTCAACTTCACCTCCAAACGATCTTCTTCATATCAAAAGACTGGGTCTCGATACAGTCCTTTTCTCTCCTCCCAAGGGCGTTGTTCGAAAGTCTGCGTTCAATCCTCATTCACGTGCTACACAAAAATACATTATTGTAGAAGATCTTGCGCAAGAACCCTCTATGATGTCAACTCTCAAAGTCCTTCAAAGTTTCCCTACTCAACGAAAGGCACTGTTAAAGGCCATTGGTGGAATTGATCCCACAGATACTAATTTAATAATATTTGACTTGGAATATCACGTTCCAAGGCGTCCTCCTCAATTAGCATTTCAGATCCAAGTTGTTTTTGAAAACAAGAATATCTGTAGAACTATTATTGACGAAGGAGCCTTGACTTGTGTTATGTCCGTTACTTGTTGGAAAGCCATTGACTCTCCTACCCTCACCGAATCAAACAATACACTTAAGGCCTTCAATGGTACATGCTTTAAACCCTATGATGTTCTTCCATGGTTGTATATTACATTGGAAGGTAAATCAGTCAATGTCGAGGTTGAGGTCTTCGATGCACCTCTTGATTATAACCTTTTACTTGGCTGTAGCTGGATCGATTCCATGCATGCAGTTGTGTCTACCCTTTTCCGTGTGTTACGTTTCTCGTAGTAAGGAAAGGTCGTTACTGTTGACCAATAGGAATTATTTAATTTTGATTCCTGTGCTAGCAACATTTCCTTTATCTCGAAGACACCCCCTGGTTATGATAATGTCGGAGTTGGTCTCTTGAAAGATTCAACTTTGATGGGTACATTTCCAATCCCACCACCCAATATTCCCCCTCCTTTTGTTGCCTCTATTAACATGATATCCACCACCGTTCGTGAAGCCCCTGAGTCATATGACCCATGGGTGGTACCTATCCCTGGTGATTACTCTCGTTACGGCAACAAGATGCCTTTAAGTCTAGTCGAATCCGCTTACCAAGATATTAATCGACAACCTCTTCCCCTCCTTCTCTCTGTGATTCATCTCCTGATCTGTTTCATGTGATCTTTCCTACTGATGATATGATCATGTCAGTCATGTCTATGGATGACACTCCCTGGGATGATGGACATCATCGATCCATTCTCTTCCTATAACGTGATACCATAGAGAATTACAAATCGATTTCGACTCCGTCGATCATTGTGGTTATTTCTTCAGTTCCCGAGTCAACACATGATGTTTTGTATGAAGAGAACTTGAGAAACATTTCACCTACCTTCCCTCTTGACATATTTATTAAACCTGGAGTCATGGAGAATGTTCATATTGGAGCCTCCTGTTCTACTGACGAGGTCCACGAATATCAAGCCCTTTTCCAAGAATTTCACGACGTTTTCGCCTGGAGTTATGAAGACATGCCAGGTATCAATCATGATATCATTGTACATGAGATTAAGACATACCCAGATGCTAAACCCATTCGGTAGAGACTTCACCCAGTTCACCCACACAAAACTGCTACTATCAAGATTGAAGTTGAAAAACTTCTTAAAGATGGCTTTATCTATCCTATGGCTTTGACTGATTGGGTATCCAATCTAGTTTTGATGAATAAGAAACAAGGTACCATCCGTGTCTATGTAGATTATAGGGACATAAATAAATCTTGTCCTAAGGACAATTACCCAACCCCTTTCGTCGACCAGATAGTTGACGACTATGCCGGTAGTGAAATCTTCTCTTTGATGGATGGTTTCACCAGCTATAATCAAATTAATATTTTACCCACAGACCAACACAAGACCGCTTTTATTTTCCCTTGGGGGACCTTTGCCTACCGGAAATTACCCTTTGGTCTCAAGAATGTTGGTGCGGGTTTTCAACGCGCTATGTCTTATTCTTTCCATGATATTAAGCACATCGTGCAACCTTATATTGATGATCTACCGACACATTCCGTACGTCACCAAGATCACCTGACGCATTTGAGGGCCATTTTAGTACGTTGTCGTTATTATCGTATCCGTTTAAACCCACACAAATGCGTTTTTTGTGTGGAGTCCGGCTGACTACTTGGTTTTATTGTGTCAATACATGGGATTCGAGTAGACCCCTTGAAGGTTGAGGCCATCCTTAATCTACCTCCTCCTTCCATTTACACTAGCTACAAAGTTTGCAAGTGAAGGAAAATGTTTTACAACTATTCATCACCAATTACATTGAATTGACGAAAGGATTCACTTAGCTACTCAAGAAAGGTTACGAGTTTATATGGGAGGACACTGCAACCAAATCCTTTGAAGCTTTGAAACTTTCCTTGTACACCATTATTGTTCCCCCCTGACTATAGCAAGGATTACTTCCTCTACTTAGTTGCTTCAGACTCTACTATTTCCATGGTCTTATTCCAACAGGATGATTCACATGACAAACTTGTGATATACTATTTGATTCGATGCCTCATGATTACCAAGACCAAATACCTACATGTGGAGAAATTGGCCATGGCATTTGTTCAAGATGTCCAACATTTTCATCATTATATCTTATTACATAGAACCACTATTATTTCCAATTGAAAAACTATTATTTTCATCCTTACCCGACAATTTCTAGGGGGAAAGTACTCCAAATGGATAGTGATTTTCCAGTATTTTGACTTGGAATTCGAATGCGCTAAGTCAAAGAAATCCCTGGTTTTAGTCGAACTAATATGTTACCTTCCCTCCATTGAGACAGAAAATGGGGCAGATGATTCCTTGTCTAATGAATCTAGTTTTATGATCAATTCTGATGGCGTATGGTATGTATATATCATTATCTATATCCATACTCAAACTTTTTGTCTGGACCTATCTAGTATAGATCATCGTCATATACACTATCAATCTTGACAATACATCATTCTCATCGATACCCTTTATTGTTGTGGTATTGACTCCATGTTATGGCGATGTCTCACTTAGGATGAAGTTGAGAAATATTTGAATGACTACCACTCTGGAGCATGTGGCAGACATATGTCTAGGTATGCCACTACCCAAAATATCTTATGAGTGGGTTATTTCTGGCCTTCTTTATTTAAAGACTACATTACTATTGTTTAGAAATTCCATTCTTGCCAAACTTATAATAAAAATATAAGATCTCATCTTTCTTTCTTACATCCTGTAGTTTCCATTGGTCCATTTTCCAAATGGGGTATTGACTTCATGAAATATAACCCTCACTCAGTTGGGGGCATGGATACACAATTGTAGTTGTGGATTATTTCACTAAATGGGCTAAGGGAACAATAATGGCATACGAGATAAGGACAATTTGAAAGATTCAAAGGATTTGGTTGCAGTTTCCTCCAATATGAACTAGTAACCTTTCTTGAGTAGCCGAGTGAATCCTTTTGTCAATTCAATGTAATTCGTGATGAATAGTCATAAAACATTTTCCTTCCCTTGCAAAATTTGTAGCTGGCATAAAGTGGAAGGAGGAGGTAGATTAAGGATTGCCTCAACCTTCAAGGGGTCTACTCGAATCCCATGTATCAACATAATAAAACAAAGAAGTTGGCTAGAATCCACACAAAAAACACATTTGTGCGGGTTCAAGGTGAAACAGTTATAATGACAATGTACAAAAATGGCCCTTAAATGTGTCAGATGATCTTGGCGATGCATGGAATGAGTTGGTAGATTGTCAATATAGGATTTCACAATGTGCTTAATATCATTGAAAGGATAAGACATAACACGCTGAAAATTTGCGCCAGTATTCTTGAGACTGAAGGGTAATTTTTGGTAAGAAAAGGTTCCCCAAGGGAAAATAAAAGTGGTCTTGTGTTGTTGTGTGGGTAAAATATTAATTTTATTATAGCCGGAGAAACCATCCATTAAAGAGAAGATTTCGCTACTGTCACATTCTTCAACGATCTAGTCAATGAAAGGGGTAGGGTAGTTGTCTTTAGGAAAAGCCTTGTTTATGTCCCTATAATCTAGACATACATGGATGGTACCCTATTTTTTGTTCACTGAAACTAGATTGGATACCCAATCAGAAAAAGCTATAGGATAAACAAATCTAGCTTTAAGAAGTTTATCAAATTCAAGCTTGATAGCAACAACTTTGCATGGATGTACTGGGTGAAGTTGTTTTCGAATGGGTTTAGCATCCAAGTATGTATTAATCTCGTGCACAATGATATCAGGATCAATACCTAGCATATCTTTGTAACTCCAGGCGAAAACGTCACAAAATTCTTGGAAAAGGGATTTATATGTGTCAACCTCATCAGTAGAACATGAGGCCCTGATATGAACATTCTCCATGAGTCTAGGTTTATTGGAAATGTCGAGAGGGATGGTAGGTGAAATGTTACTCAATTTCCCTTTATACAAAACATCATGCATTGTCTCAGGAACGAAAGAAACAACAACAATGATCGACAGAGTCGAAATCCGTTGATAACTCTCTATGGTGTCAAGTTCTAGAAATAGAATGGAGGGATGATGCCCATCATCCCAGGAGTGTCTTCCATAGACATGACTAACATGATTATCTCGTCAGTAGGAAATATCATATTAAATGAATTAGGATATGAATCACAGAGAGAAGGAGAGGATGGGGTTGTTGATTGAATAGCTTGGTAAGCGAATCCGACTAGACTTAAAGGCATATTATCTTCATAATGAGGGTAATCACCAGGGCTAGGTACTACCCATGGGTCATATGATGCAGGGGTTTCAAAAATGGTGGTGGATATCATGTTAATAGAGGCAACAAAAGGAGGGGGAATATCAGGTGGTGGGATTGGGAAAGTACCCATCAAATTTGAATCTTTCAAAAGACCCACTCTGACATTCTTGTAAATAGGGTTTGTCTTTGATATACAGGGAATGTTTCTAGTATGGGAATCAAAATTAAAGGAGTCCATTTGGTCAACAATAATGACCTTTCCTTGGTGTGGGAAACATACCACATGGAAAAGAGTAGACACAACTACACGCATGAAATCAATCCAGCTATGACCAAGTAAAAGGTTATAATCAAGAGGTGCATCACTATGACCAAGTAAAAGGTTATAATCAAGAGGTGCATCAAAGACCTCAACTTCGACATTGAACAATTTACCTTCCAACGTAATAGAAAACGACGAAAGAACACCATAGAGTTTAAATCATGTAACATTGAAAGCCTTAAGTGTATTATGTGATTCATTGAGGGTAAGATTTGATGTCTTTCAAACAAGTAACAAACATAATGAAAGTAGAGGCTCCTTCGTCAATCATAGTTCTACATATATTCATGTTTTCAACAACAACTCGGATCTGAAATGCTAACTGAGGAGGAAGCCTTGGAATGTGATATTCCAAATCAAATATTCTTAAATTATTATCCATGGGGTCAATTCAACCAATATCCTTTAACAATGCTTTCTCTTTAGCAGGGAAACTTTGAAAGACTTTGAGAGCTGACATCACGGAGGGTTCTTGTGCAAGATCTTCTACAATGTTGTAGTTTTTGGCAACACGTGCATGAGGGTTGAATGCATACTTTTGAAAAACTCCGTTAGGAGGAGGGTGAAGAACTGTATCGAGACCCAATCATTTGAGATGAAGAGGAACATTGGGAGGTGAATTTGAGGTAGAAGGTTGAACCAATGAAGGTGGTGTATAATCAAATTTCTCCTTTGACAAAGAGTAATCCTTGGCTCGAGTCACGATTGCAATTTTGTTCTTTTTAGAATGACAAATACACATAAGGAGATTGCAATTTTGTTCTTTTTAGAATGACAAATACACATAAGGAAATAGGATGAGGTAGAAGGAGAAGCTTGGTCATGAATGACTAGTTGGGATTGCTGCTGAGAAGGGAATGGTTGTGATAAAATGGTAGGTGTAGGAGGTTTTCCTCTCCCTTGGAGTAGTAACCTTGGTGCATCCTGAATAATCTTTCATGCAATGATCGTCACCACAAATCAGGCAGGGGTAACGAGGCTTACATTTATCTTTCTCTTCAGTGGTTTGCATTTTGGATTTATCATATTGTGGAGTATTATTCTTGTCCTCCTTGTTCTTACCCTCCCCTTTCTTTTTATTTTGAGAATCCTCTGCCACATTTTTTGTCTCAGTAGAGGGAAGGTCACATATCAGTTCGACAAAAACCAAGGATTTATTTGACTTAGTGCATTCAATCTCCAAGTCAATCTCCTGAAGAATCACTATCCATTTGGAGTAATTCCCCCCTAAAAATTATCGAGTGAGGATATGTTGCATGGGGTTGCAATCATAAATAACAGTGGTTCTGTGTAATAAGATATAATGACGAAAACATTGGACAACTTGAATAGCTGCCAAGGCCAGTTTCTCCACATGTAGGTATTTGGTTTCGATAGTTGTGAGACTCTGACTCAAATAGTATATCACATGTTCGTCATGTGAATCATCCTCTTGGACTAATACCATGGCAATGGTAGAGTCCAAAGAAACTAAGTAGAGGAAGTAATCCCGGCTATAATCAGAGGGAAACAATAATGGTGTACGGGTTAAGGAAAGTTTCAAAGCTTCAAAGGATTTGTTTGCAGTATTTTCCCATACAAACTCATAACCTTTCTTGAGTAGCCGAGTGAATCCTTTTGTCAATTCAACGTAATTGGGGATGAAACGACCCAAATTTTTTTCCTTCCCTTGCAAACTTTGGAGCTGGTGTAGTGTGGAAGGAGGAGGTAGATTAAGAATAGCCTCAACCTTCAAGGGGTTTACTTGAATCTTGTGTAGTGACACGATAAAACCGAGAAGTCAATCGGAATCCACACAAAAAACAAATTTGTGTGGGTTAAAATGTATATGATAATAACGACAACGTACAAAAATGGCCCTTAAATGTGGCGGGTGATCCTGGAAATGCATGGAATGCACCGACAGATCATCAAGATAAGGTTGCACAATGTTCTTAATATCATGGAAAGCATAATACATAGCACGTTTAAAGGTCACACCAGCATTCTTAAGACAAAAGGGTAAATTTTAGTAGTCAAAGGTTCCCCAAGGGAAAATAAAAGCAGTCTTGTGTTGATCCGTTGGTAAAATATTAATTTGATTATAGTCAGAGAAACTGTCCATCAAGGAGAATATTTTTCTTCTGACACTGTCGTCGACGATCTGGTTGACACAAGGGGTAGGATAATTGTCATTAGAACAAGATTTATTTATGTTCCTATAATCTACACAAATGTGGATGGTTCCTTGCTTCTTATTTACCGGAACAAGATTGGATACCCAATCGGTCAAAGCCACAGGATAGATAAAGCCATCTTTAAGAAGTTTTTCAACCTCAAGCTTGATAACAACAACTTTATGTGGATGGACTGGGCAAAGTCTCTGCTGAACAGGTTTAGTGTCCTAATATGTCGTAATATCATGGACAACAATATCGGGATCAATACCTAGCATTTCTTCATAACTCTAGGAAAAAACGTCGCAGAGTTATTGGAAGAGGGATTTATATGTGTGGACCTCATATGTAGAACAAGAGGCCCCGATATGAACGTTCTCCTAGTCTCTGGTTTTAATTGATATGTCGAGAGGGACGGTAGGTGAAATGTTACTCAATATCCCTTCGTACAAGACATCGTGTTATGACTCAGGAACTAAAGAAATAACAACAATGGTTGATGGAGTCAAAATCCGTTGGTAAATCTCTATGGTATCACGTTCTAGAAAGAGAATGGAGCGATGATACCCATCGTCCCATGGAGTATCTTCCATAGACTTGAATGACATGATCATCTCATCAGTAGGAAAGATCACGTGGAATGGATCAGGAGGTGAATCATAGAGATAAGGGGGAGTGGGGTTTGTCAATTGAATAGCTTGATAAGCATATTCGATCGAACTCAAAGGAATCTTGTCACCGTAACAAAGGTAGTCACCAGGATTAGGTACTACCCATGGGTCGTATGACTCAGGGGTTTCACGAACAATGGTGGATATCATGTTAATAGAGACAACAAAAGGAGGGGGAATATCGGGTGGTGGGATTGGAAATGTACCCATCAAAGTTGAATATTTCAAAATACCCACTCTGACATTCTCATAACCAGGGGGTGTCTTTGAGATAAAAGGAACATTGCTAGTATGGGAATCAGAATTAAAGAAGGCCAGTTGGTCAATAGTAACAACCTTTCCTTGGTGCAGGAATCGTAACACATGAAAAAGGGTAGACACAACTGCACGCATGGAATCAATCCAGCTACGACCAAGTAAGGGTAGACACAACTGCACGCATGGAATCAATCCAGCTACGACCAAGTAAAAGGTTATAATCAAGAGGTGCATCGAAGACCTCAACCTCGACATTGACTGATTTACCTTCCAACGTAATAGAAAATGAGGGAAGAACACCGTAAGGTTTAAAACTTGTACCATTGAAGGCCTTAAGTGTATTGTTTGATTTGATGAGGGAAGGAGAACCGATAGCCTTCCAACAAGTAACAGACATAACACAAGTCAAGGCCTCTTCATCAATAACAGTTCTACAGATATTCTTGTTTTCAACAATAACTTGGATTTGAAATGATAACTGAGGAGGAAGCCTTGGAATGTGGTCTTCCTAGTCAAAGATGATTAAATTAGTATCCGTGGGATCAATTCCACCAATGGCCTTTAACAGTGCCTTTCGTTGAGAAGGAAAAATTTGAAGGACTTCAAGAGATGACATCATAGAGGGTGCTTGCACAAGGTCTTCTACAATACTATAGTTATGGGTAGCACGTGCGTGCGAATTGAACATAGACTTTCGAACAAAACCCTTGGGAGGGGGGCGAAGAAAAATATCGAGACCTGGTCTTTTGAGATGAAGAGGACCATTTGGAGATGAAGTTGGAGGGGAAGGTTGAACCATTGAAGGTGGTAGATCATCAACTTTCTCTTTTGACGAAGAGTCATCTTTGGCTCGAGTTGCGATTGCAACTTCATTCTTTTTAGATTCACTAGTACACATAAGGACATAAGATGATGTGGAAGGAGAATCTTGGTCATGAATGACCAATTGGGCTTGGTGCTGAGAAGGGAAAGGTTGTGACAAAACGATAGGTGTAGAAGGTTTCCCAGTCCCTTGGAGGAACTTAGTAACCTCAACACGTCTCGGACAATCTTTCATGTAATGATCGTCACCACAAATGAGGTAGGGGTAATGAGGTTTATGTTTATCTTTCTCATCAACGGTTTGAGTTTCAACTTTATCAGATTGTGGATTATTATTATTGTCCTCCTTTTTCTTACCCTTCCCTTTCTTTTTATTTTTATTTTTTCTAGTAGGCATGGATTGAACAGAAGTAACTTCAATAGTCTTATTAGTGGAAGGAGTAGGAGTAGGATTATTTTGTACATTAGAATTATTAGAGTTGGGATTGGTGTGACTGGTGTGTGTGGACTGAGCTTCAACATGAAAGGTGTCGATCACACCATCAACAGCATGAGAAGTTGTTGGAGGTGTTGGGGTAGGGTTTGTGGAAGGATGAGGACCATCAGGGATCAAATCATAAAGTGTTCACGTTTGCGAATAAACAAGATCTAGATACTGAGAACAACTAATTGCCTGCCCTTCAGTGACAACCCACCCATGATGACATCATGAGCAATAGGTACAATGAGTGATTTGGTAAACCACTCAGCCAATAGTTGATCAGGAAGAGGAACTTTGATCAAACTTCTTCTCCTCATCCACTCATGTATGTGATCAGAGATATGAGTGGACGAGGATTGTTTAAAATAAATCAAAATTTTGGTTCCCATCTCGTATCGAATCGATAGCTAGTAATGTGTCAAAAAGGCCATAGCTAGGGTGTTAAATTCATTGAAGAAACCTTGTACTAACTCAATGTACCATTTTGCTGCCGAACCCATGAGAGTTCGTTGTAAATTTTGTATTTTGACGGATTCATCCATCAAGGATTTGGATGAACACCATAGATGAAAATTCATAGCATGATTATTAAAATATTATCCTGATCGACCATCAAATTTAGGAATGTCGGACAATAATTTGGTCGGTATGACGGTCCAATAAGGATAATGTAATATAGGATCATTCAAAATCCTAGACAAAGTAGGTAAATCCAAAGTGGCTAAGAAAGGAAACTATTGGTTCACTTGTGGAAAAAGGTAGTTTTGACGGTGAAGCCTGATAGGTATACCAATAGGACCATAAGTAGTCTGCAAGTAAGGAGACAGTCCTAATAGATTTGGCTATGGAGGATTTTGAGGCACATAGGCCATAGGGCTGGATTGATTAGGGGGGTTCCCTTGAAAAGGAACACTAAGTTGAATGTTTGGACC
Organism: Picea abies; assembly: GCA_900067695.1. Taxonomy (NCBI): domain Eukaryota; kingdom Viridiplantae; phylum Streptophyta; class Pinopsida; order Pinales; family Pinaceae; genus Picea; species Picea abies. The sequence continues at coordinate 7,459 of CBVK0103386965.1, read as the reverse complement.
CCAAGTGGGATTAAAAGAACTTGGATACATTTGGTTGAGGTTAGGGGGTACAAAAGAGTTAACTTGAGGATGTTTCCCCCTAGATGGTTGTAGATTTCCTTGGAAAGGAATATTCCAAGGTAGAGATTGTACCACAAGTGCACTCTGTCCATATAGTGGGTTATGGAATACAACCTGAAGTTTCCCCCCAAGTTGAGGTTGCATTCCAATATGAGTTTTGCCCCCAAATTGAGGTTTCCTGGCAAGTTGAGATTGTTCCCCAATCTGAGGTTGTCCATAAAATTGAGGTTTCCCTCCATCTTGAGGTTGACCACCAACAAGAATTTGGAAATAAAAAATGATAGAAATATTGGTGCTTCCAAGCGAATTGGAGCCACTAGGGCTAGATTCTCCAGGCAAAAGTGGGGGAGGAACATAAGACCCTCCAGAGAAAATCTGGGTAGGTGTAGGAACAAAACCAGCAACAAAAATATACCTAGGAGGAACAAAAAGTCCAGAGCCTCTAGATGGAACTTGAGTGGAAATAGCGATGAAAGTATTCAGATATTTATACCTAGGGGGAAGTGATGGATTTGATCTAGGTGGAAGTGGTGTCCCAATCAAAGATTGGGAGATAACCAGATTTTTGACAAGAATCATGGTAGCTTGTGGGACCATAGTAGAATGGACCATCTGAAGAGTAGAAATTGAGTGAGAAACAATCAACAATTGGTATGAAATGATGATGACATTACTGGTAGTACCAGTAAAATGGTCTAAAGGTACCATATAGGTGATAGATGTCTCAAGAAATTGTGATGTTGTAGGTTGATCAGGACTCTATCCTAGTTTACTGTACATATCATTTTCTATCAAAGGGATAGAACCAAAACTAGAAGTTCCAATAGTGTGAACTGGGGTCTTAAATGATGCACTTTGAAAAATGAGATCCTCTACTCCAGATCTTGCCTTGGTTCTGGTAGGTACTTCAAAATTTTCATCAACAAAAATTTCTCTTGATGAATTCATCCAGAGCATACGTGAATTTTTTATATCACTCAATTCTGGATTGATAGGGAGGTGGAAAGCCTCTAAGGAGATTGAAACAATTCAAAATCCTTGCAGAGAGTGTGTGCTTCCAACCTCAAAAGCTACTTTGTTTATGACTAGTCCCTCAGGAGAGCCTTCTAGTGAGTTAGGAGGCAAAGGTTGGTAACCTTCTGGATTTTCTGAGGGTATCCCTTGCATCCTACATGAACGATGAAGGCCGATGTTGCTTGAGCCTAGTAGAGAGTGAAGAAAATATATGGTCGACTAGAGGAAACAAACAACACTCACTAATAAAATCTAAGAATCAAACCAAGGAAACAAGCCTTCTTATTTTAAAGTCACTAGTTGGTGATGAAATCCAACGTTGTGAAATCAAGACAAGAAGGGACTGGGATAAGCGGGTGAAAAAGTTACGTCGACGACCTCCTTAACGGACTTACACCCTAGTGAAAGCTCCCACACATAATCGTGGGTATACCCTCTAAGGAGACCAAGTGAGTTTGGCCAAGGTCGATTCGAGGTACCGTGAATACTTGCCCCTCCATATTCACCTTGTGAAAGACCCTATATATATGATACTAAGGTTACCATCTACAATAGTAATGCCTGGGGAAACATTCGACAGTCTGATCTACACACAAAGGTAGGGTATCTAGCTCGAAATCAACTTTAAAGGATTCCACTCATAATTGTGGGTATACCTTCAAGCTACCCCCATAATACACAAAATCTCTACACCAAGACCAACAAAGCAGGTTATGTAACTCTGTCAGTCTTAATGTGACCTCAGGTTTGACCCTTGTGTGAGAAGGTATTCCCAGGACAAAATGTAGCAATTGGATTTGAACTCTCCCTACCAAAAAATACTATTGTGTGCTTTTATGCTTTGGAGACTGTTCCTTACAACCTATTCCAGAGCGCTATCCTAGTTAATGTTGGTGAAAAATGTTCCTAGAAAATAAAAGCTACTAATAAATTTTAAATTTACATTATGTTTTAGAGGTTGTTTCTTACTCAAAAAGGGAGATGCAAGTGAAACTGTTGATGTTGTGACCTTGACCCAATAAAAATGAAAAAAATGATGAATGTGCAATTTTCAATTCAATGAACTCTAGTTACAATAGGGAGAATGAATTTATTTTGAATTAAAACAAGCTACCAATTGCAATTCCTTAATTCCGAATGAACACAATTCCAAACAATCATGAACTACAAATTTTCCAATTTCCTCTCTTTAAAAATATTTCGAATGTAAAAGTTTTCGTATGAGAGATTACTAAAAGAATAGGTGAATTTAGTTCTTCCTTTCCAAAAAAAAATCATCGATCTGATAATGGAAGGAAAATGTAATCCAAGAAAATTGAGACATTCTCAACACAATTCCCAAATCAAATTCACAATGTAGACACAAACGAAAAAGACAAGAAAACCTTTTGACATAAGCAAGAAAAAAGTGTTTATTAATCAACAACCAATCTGACAAACAAAATGAATCCAAAACTCAAAAAAAACCAAGGACCCTTTGTCAAACAAGCACTCAGATTAGGATATGAGATTATATCCTTGTGACAATGAGAAAATGTAAAAAACTTTCAAAATGCAATGAAATACTTTCAATCACTGAAAACCAATCAAAAGAAAGCTTTAAACTCAGAAATCAACCAAACATGGGCATAGGAAGTTCACCCAAGTCTACCAAGAAACATTTGGGTGGTAAGAGACAAAATGACTCACTTCATCAAAACCTACAGGAGTCGTCGCAGGCTGGGTATAGGACATAAAGCAACAAGCTAAGGTCATCACAAGCCACTGGAAAATTAGAGTGCGATGTGATCTCACTAGATTGGATAGGAAGAGAGTGATGTCTCAAGGTTGTCCTAGGCTGACAATAAGGTGTAGTGCCACAATATCAGTAAATTTGAAATATTTGGAAGAAAGACAAAAAATCCAAAGGAGCTTGTAAACCCAAGGAGTCTAAATGGATCACCCATAGACTCTGAGAATGAAATTTTTCAAAAGAAGGAAAGCTAAAGATAAATGGGAAGAAAAGAATCAAAAGGAGGTTATATCCCCAGTATTGTCACCAATTTGTTTATGGGACTTATCGGTAAATGCAGACATAAATATATCTCCCTAGATCCACCTAGATCTAGAACAAAACAAAACCAAACATGGTGCTTTCCCTAATCTCTAAACATCGAGTTTACTATTTAACAAGATATGGGAAACATACCATTTAAATATTGCTTCCTTTTGTCATTGTTGTCCTAGATCCACTCCAGTGCTCCTTTGATATTGAGTCTTTAAGGGAACACAAGCCAACCAACATGAAAGAAATAATATACTCATTGAGAACCTATGTTTGTGATCAAGGAATCATACAATAAAACAAGATGTGTTTTATGGGAAAGAAACATATCATTGTATCATATAATAATTAAAGTGGATATTACAACCAAATCATTGATGTTGCAAGGTCCCCTTCCGATGACCCTTTGCTCCAACACACACACTTGCTCCAATATTAAATGAAGAATATCCACAATGACTTGATGAATTGAAATGAGGTTCTAAAGAATGACACAATGCATAACTCTCCATGCAATCTTAGTTTATTAAACCTTCATTGACCTTAAATTCAACCTTATCCTTTTCCATGAAAAATCCCTCTTTATATAGGGGAAAGAGAGATGGTTGAAGAGATTAGGAGGATCCCACAAAATCAGATAAGAGAGTAGGATTCCAACCATGCACCTCATCTTCTAGAAGATCTCCTTCTTGAACTTTTGTTAAGTTCGACCTTTTCTTAACCTTTTGACATTGTCGCACCCTAGATGTAGACTAGCCCATAGAGATGTCGCAAACCAGATTTACAGAAGAGGGTGAAAACTAAGCATCAACTCAACCTACTTATGGTGCATCCTGTGATGACCCTCCTTAAAACGGTTTTTGATAAGATAAAGTTAGTCACTTTCCTCATGAATAAAGGCTCTTTTGGGAACATGCACACATGTTGTCAATGGATCACCAAGATGACAAAAATAATGTGTAACAATAACCTATCCAACACTTCTCAATATGGTTTCCACTCTTATCCCAATAAGATCATAGCGTCTTGTTCCATGATATCTTCTTATCATTCCTCCTTTTCCTCTAACTTGAGAAATTATCAGCCTTCATCTTGGAGGGATTTAATTGCATAAATTGTCTTCTTGAAAACTTCTCCACATCATAGTTTCTAGTTCCATATGAAGCACATGGATAAAAATACCATTCACTAGTATACAAAGACTTCATTCCTTCTCCTGTAGAATGCAAGTATTTACATGGATATGTGTTGCACATGTTACTTATTTTTGGACCGGAAGGTAAGGAAAAATGATTATGTAGGATTTCTTCATCTAAGTTTCTCTTTTCTTACGTAGGATTTTTTACTCTTCATCTTCATTTTAATATGAAGAGACTTATTTATAAATCATGTCCTTGGAGGGAGATAGTGTAAGAGAGACTATCTCATTCTATGATTGTCCAACTTTATCGATTGATGGTTCCATCTACAACTTTATCTCTAATTCATGAAAAATTCTCATGTGGAAATTTTCATGAATTAACAATTGATACTGCAACCTCTACTTATCTTCCTCAAAATCTTGCAAATTCATTCTTAACTCGCAATTCTCTCTTAGAATTTGTCTATTAATGTTCTTTTGCAGTCTTAGTTTCATAAGAACCTTACTCATATTATTTCCTTGTAAATAGCCTTCAAGATATTCAACAACTTGAGATTTAGATCTCATCACATCAACAACTTCTCAACACACACCAAAACAATATCTGATACAAACCTGATCTGAAAATTCTCAGACACCACTTGTTTCTTTACATATATACATGCAATATCTAACCTGATCTAGTATAATTTATTGATTATATTGGGGTGGTTTCCAGGATTCAGATGATGTGCCTTGAACCCACAATATCCTAAACTAAATATTATCTTTCTTCATGATAGCTATATGACACAACAAAAAATAAAAGAACTAAAATTACATACTTTTGTTTCACCTTTAAGTTCCATTGAATCCAATGAAAAGTTCCTTCTCCAGCTCAAGTATCAAAAACACATGTAAAATGACTCACATATTCCAATTTAATGGATGATATTAAATTCCATTACTCAAAACAATAAAATAACTACACCATTTAAACACTTGTGAAATTATGAAACTTTTGACTATAAATTCGACCAATTTCCAAACCAGCTCAATTTCATGCTCTTCTGCACACAAACCAATGTATTAAATGCCAATTAATGAAAAATTGAGCATAAGTTTTTACAAATGACCTGAAATCACACACAAAAAAACTCACCTTCATTATCCTTGTGAAAAATCATGCAATTTTGATATAAAACACTTGAAATTTCGTCAAGGTACCCATGCAATTTTGATATAAAACACTTGAAATTTCGTCAAGGTACCATTTGGTATGCTTTACAGTGCAACACAAAATTAAGTTGTACTTGCATGTACTTTCGTACAGTCTTGAAATCCTTCCAATCTTGGACTTTATACCTAGGGATGAGTTTACATTACATTGGGATGCATTCACAATATATAGGCCAACCTCCAAAACCACCTCCAAAATATCTGGCAAATTTTTTCCTATATTTGGCAGAATCTCTGTTATATCTGGGTCAGTGGCATATTGGCTAGAACCTCCCACTATTCTAGAGGAGGTTCTGAGTTCAGTTCTCAAGAATGGAATATTTGTTGTTATATTTTTTTATTATATGGTTAATACATACTATATATATAGTACATATATGTTCATTGGTTGGTTGTTTTATAAATGGTATATTATATTATATATATTATATATATTATATGTAAAATAAGAACTCTTGCACAAACTTTTAAAGTTAAGTTCCCCATGTGACAAAGTTTGGATTGTATTCTATAAACAATGCCCAAGGGCATGGGCTAACCTCAACCCCTTCTCCCACTCAACACAACATTACATTAAGTTAAATATAATATAACTCATATAGTGGCTAAGTGTGTCATGTGGCTTAGTGGTTGTGATGGGTATGTTAAGGCATGGAGCTTTAGAGATCATGGGGTCAATTCCCTGAGAATCCTTAATAATTTTACCATATAAAACCATTATTGGCCAATGAGGGGATACAATGCAATAGCCTCTTATTGGTTGAACTTGTGGCACATGTCAAAACACCATTAGAGAAATTGGATGCCACTTTTCAACTTGTGATTGAACCACCTGTGTTTCCCACTCAATTGTATGATCAATTCATGTGGAACCTTGGGGTGTGGCCACATCACCTATACCATTTTTACACATGTCATTTTTTGAACATGACACATGTCCTCTTACCCTTTGATTTTTGACTTTAACCTTGGTTTAGTTTAACTTTTACTTCCCATAACGTTTTCATACAAACCCTGTTTGATTGAACATGACACATGTCCTCTTACCCTTTGATTTTTGACTTTAACCTTGGTTTAGTTTAACTTTTACTTCCCATAACGTTTTCATACAAACCCTGTTTGATGAACCGTTTGCTCTATTGAAAATTTCATGACGATATCTACACAATGATATAGTTTTATAGATGATTTGATATGGTAAAAATTTGAGCATTTATGGATCCCCTGGCACCTCTATGAGCATTATTGATCCTTCTAGACCTCTTTGGTTGTTCCATATATTCTCCTAGAACATTCATGGATGGAAAAATCATTGGATTTGTGTCCTTTTGTCTTCTTTGATATTTTGAAAGTTTCTTCCTTATGTGTTGGAATTTCTTTTTATGTCCTCATTTCATATGTAGTGAGAATCCCATGTAGCTTATCCATCATCCATTTCTCTATATCCTTCATTTATTCAATGAAAAGGTCCTTCTAGTCAAATATTAAGGGTAGTGAAACTAGCACATTTTTCTTAATAATTCGTTCTTCAACCTTCTCACCAAGTCCTATTATGTTGTTGAAAATTCCATCCGCTCGGAGGAGATAGGCTACAAAAGTTTCTTTGTATTTCATTTTATACTCTCGAACTGTCTTCTATGAGGTTGGATATTTTCATTATTAACCTTGTCATTTAGTTCATAGATATTTTGAAGTCTGTCCAAATTTTCTTTTTCCGATCCATGAAGCATCACCTTCACAAATGTGAATTCTGAAAGACCACACAAGATGGAATTCATGTTTTTTGCATTCTGTTCACTAGGATTCTTCCTATATGCATCTGTTGGTGGATTTCTTGGGGTTGTATAACTAATCATGACTGATTTCCAAATATCAAAACGAGGGGCCATTATATATGGTTGCATCCTTATGCTCCAGAAGGAATAGTTTTTTCTATAGTTGACATGGTTAAACTAGATAGTTGCCTTGAAGGTATGGGAGGG
>CBVK0103386870.1:0-11616 GCA_900067695.1 Picea abies | reverse complement strand
TCTGTTGTTATTCTTATATCATTTCAATGTTATTGTGGTGATTGTTCTGGGTATATTGTTGTTATTCTGCCATTTCTCGTATTTTGTTTATGTTCTGCATACTTTTTATATCTGGTATATTACAGTTATGGTATATGAAAATTTTGACTGTGTATGGATTGGTGGTTAAGTGTTGGTCTCTGTGGTGTTGTATTTGAACCATGCGCATTGAAAAGTTGTGTGGGTGTCTTTTACTGTATATGGTATTCGTGATTTACTTGTGGGAAAGAATACAGTGGGGGAACTCTTGGGCATGCCTTGCCTCTGGTTTCTTGTTTTTGGTTTCTTCCCTAAGCGTATCACTACTCCTTACATGTGGGTTATATGGACATTCATCCTATCATTTAAGTTTTTAGTCTTCGTGCCCATTGTGCCCACGTCCTCGTAACAACTCTATGAATATAAATGTGAAGTTTTGTAGAAGTATTAAGCTTCTCGTGCTCCTTTTGGTTAAACCCTCACTTTGGTCCGCTCATCCCTCTCACCGCATTAATCTTCACTAATATGTGTTGAACCTTGTGTATTAGAAATTATTATGGAGGTGGCCAACCCATAATTTAATAAAAGCACTGTTCGTGCTCATTTTTTGGTCATGGGTTTAGTTGATTATTTGTTGCGCAAAAATGGAAAGAATGTTAAGCCCACTCATTTGTTTGGTAATATAATTTGTCCTGTGGAGATATTGGGTTGATGAAAACATTACAAAATCATTGTTAAAGGGACACAACCTACTGTGTGTTTGATTTTGTATGAAAGGAATACCTCTGTGGATGAATTATATATGTAATGAATGAGTTTTGTGAACCAGAATGAAAGGGATTTTAGGAGCGTTGATTGAAGTTTCAATTTTGAATTATGTTATACAAAGGGATCCCTTTTGGTGCCACTTATTGGAACCCTATGGTGATTTAAAATGTATTGGTGATTATATCATGGACCACTGTCTGTCCTTTCCTCCACAGTTTGTTGTGTTGGATGTGATTATCACGATGTTGTTCACTCCTCAACTCTGTTATATGCAAGCAATATTATTATTATTATTAAATAATTCTTAGAAAATAAAATATTAATTGGTTGTTGTGCATAGAAATTTCTAAGGCAAATGAGCAGCGTTGAAAAGAAACACCAGTTTTGGGTTGTTTTTGGGAAACAGGGTGTTGTTCAATTTTGAAACAGTAAGGGGTTTTTGAATTTCAATTGACATTGAAGGTGACATTGTTTGATATAATAGAAAAGTATCCATGGGAGTCCTTTCCATTATACCATTTTACGCAAAATACACTCCCCTCATTATCCCAATTGCATTTTTCACTCCTTGTTCTGTTGTTACTTATTTTTTAGGAAAAGTCTGTATGGAAATGAAAGAAATGAAGTGGCAGTGATTGATTATTGGTATTATGAGATATATTTAGATACACATTTGATTGTTTTTGTTGATTTATTGAACAATATTCATAAATATTTCCCCCTCCATGATATCCCTTTACGTTAAATAGAAGCCCAACATACTCCCAATGACCCTATCAATTCCATGTTCATGTGACAATTAATTAATGGAATTTTTATGGATGGATTGCATGTGTAGTAAATAATAGAGCCAAATATTTATTTATTTAAGTAGAGTTTCATGTATGGGTTATTAAGAACTTTTCATGACTCCTTTCCATTATACCATTTTACGCAAAATACACTCCCCTCATTATCCCAATTGCATTTTTCACTCCTTGTTCTGTTATTACTCATTTTTAAGGAAAAGTCTATATGAAAATGAAAGAAATGAAGTGGCAGTAATTGATGATTGGTATTCTGAGACATGTTTAGATATACAGTTGATTGTTTTTTTTGATTGCTTGAACAATATTCCTAAATATTTTTCCCTCCATGATATCACTTTACACTAAATACAAGCCCTTCATACTCCCAATGACCCTATCAATTCCCTGTGCGTATGGAAATTAATAAATGGAATTTTTATGGATGGATTGCATGCATGACGTAGTAAATAATAGAGCCAACTCTTGATTTATTTAAGTAGATTTTCATGCATGGGTTATTAAGAAATCTTCATGACTGGATAAATATTGCTAAAGGCTGAGTTTTTTCAGCAGGGGCAGTAATGGCTGAAATAATAGAGGCAGAGGTAACTGTCAGGAAGGTTATAGAAGGCATCATTTTTCTATTTTCATGTTGATCCACAAGAGTTAAATCAACTATTTCAAGATGGGTTTTTCAATTTAGTTGTCCATGGTATATTGCATCCCCGACCTAATAGACCCCCATTTCAGCCTCGTCAGAATTTTCTCGGCATTCCCGTTCTTCCACATGTGTCGATGTAGCCTGAAGTCCCCACTAATGACATATGGAAAGAAATTGTTCTCCAGTCTGTCTCTCACCACCGTGGTTGGCCCACTTTGTCATTACCTTTACCACCACTAGTTAATCCCAATGCTCAAATTGCTCATGTTGTTTCGCCAATACAGTCCTCACATGCAAGCAAAAGATTAAAAACTGATATCCCACAACCTGTACAAGAAAAAGGGAAAGGAACGACCTCCCCCTCCAGTTAAGTTAATTTGACTTAACTAAAGAAACTAGTTGAACTACCTCAACTTATTGAGAAAGAACAAAGGTTCAAAGAGAAGAAGAGACACAGAGGAGAATATAAGGAGAACTACAAGACTAAGGTTTTCTCTCTAGTAAGATAGTTACAGTTTTCATTCATTTCTCAGTTTACTTGAAAGCCTAATCCTCTTGTTGACAACAAGGTCTTATTGAAGGCAGCTGGCTTTAAAACTGAATTGTACCATTCAACAACTTGTTTTAAAGGTGTTTGATTTATCTTTGATGGTATGTGTATTCTTGTTGGTTTATGAATTAATTTTCATGGCTGATAAGGGATATCTTGCAGAGTCAAGTGGCAACATTTTGTGGCAAGTTGATCTAGATTATTAGTTTCAATTTTATTTCACTTTCAGAGCCTTTTTGTATGGTGCCCATCGGAGACTTCTAAATTTGACTTTGGTCCACACCCTCACAGGGGTTTGTAAAAGAGATGCAATTTTTATATCTCATAATGAAATAAAATCAGAGTATTGTTCTATCTCATACATATGTTTTCATGACTTGGTTCTTCCTTTCGTGTTTGTCTCCATCTTTACTTTATTGAATAATCTCTATACAATTATGTAGCCTTGTTTAAATTTTATTTTTATATTTTAACATATACAATTCATAAAATCAGCCTTGATCCTTTGTAATTAATACTTGAACATATACAATTCATAAAATCAGCCTTGATCCTTTGTAATTAATACTTGTGGATTGAGTGAATGTTTTGAGGCTATAAACCTCGGGCAACATTCCCAATTATCTTGTCTTAGCCAAGCAAGATATGAAAATGATTGAGTAAGGTACTCCATACCTTTACCTCAGCAGGCTGCTCCAAGCACATGACAGGAGACAAAAGTAAGTTTGAATTCTTAACTGAAGAAAAAAAATGGTAATGTTACTTTTGAAAACAATGGTCTAACCAGAATTAGAGGAAAATGAACTATTGTATTAGATGAGGATAAAAATGGAAAGACAAAAGCACATAATGTGTTGTATGTTGATGGTATAAAACATAACTTGTTGAGTGTAATTCAAATGTGTGACCAAGGACACAATGCTCTTTTTCATTCAAGAGGTTGTAAAGTATTGGAAGTGAATACATGGAAGACTATCATAAAGGCAACCATAATTTCAGGGAATGTGTATGTTCTAGAAGAAGGCAAAGAAAAATGTTGCATTGGTAAAACTGATGAGAGTTGGCTTTGGCACAAAAGATTAGGTCATCTTAGTTTTAATCAACTTGTTAATCTAGGAAGAAAAGATTTTGTGAGAGATATGCATAAAATCTCCAAACATGAGAATAATGTTTGCAAGTCATGTCAGTTTGGAAAGTAGTCAAGAGTTCAATTCAAGGCAAGAAAAAACTCCTCCACTCAACCTCTTGAGCCGATTCATACTGATCTATGTGGCCCTACTAGTACACAATCACCTCAAGGTGAAAGATATTTCATTTTATTGATGATGACTATACCAAAATGACATGGGTTGGATTGTTAAAGCATAAATTCAAGGCTTTTGAAAAATTTGAAGTCTTCAAAGCACATGTAGAAAATGAAATGGATTTAAAAATAAAGTTCCTAAGATCATACAGAGGAGGATAATTTTCCTTTGATGAATTTAAAAGTTATTGTGAAAAGCATGGGATCAAACAACGATTTGTTATTGCCAGAACCCCTCAATATAATGGAGTAGTAGAGAGAATGAACATAACAATGCAAGAAATGACCAGAGACATGCTTGATGAATCAAAAGTACCTAGAACATTTTGGGGTGAAGTTGTTCAAATTGTTGTTAACATTCTCAATAAAACACACATAAGGGTAAACCGTGATAAAACCCCCTATAAACTATGGCATGGTAGACTAGCATCAATAAAGCACTTCAAAATATTTGGCATCAAATGCTACATTAAAAGAAATGAAGACAACTTAGGTAAGTTTGAATCTAGAGCTGATGACAGTGTCATGTTCGGATACTCCTCCAAAACTAAAACTAAGCATATACCCATCAAGTATCACTTTCTCAGAAAGTAGGTTCAGGATCAGATGGTTAAATTAGAATATGTTCCTTCCAAAGAGCAGATCGCAGATATATTTACCAAGTCATTACCTAGGGACTCCTTTGAGTACCTAAGAGAGAAGTTGGGAGTCTTTACCACTCCTCATTAAGATACATAACCATCGTGACAGGTTGGAGGTTTATGAAAAGACCTATTCATCCTTAGGGGGGAGCAATGCAAGAAATTGAGTAGCAGGAAATACAAAATTTAGATGGGGGGAGTCACTCTCAGGATGTGCACAATCACTAGGGTAGATCCATTTGCCATTGATGTCAAAGGGGGATAAAAATAGATCTGCGACAAAGAGGAGAAACATACAACAAGGCTGCAACAAAGAGAAGAATACAACAAGGGGAAGTAAAGGCATGAGGAACACACTAACAGGTGGAGAAACTCAACAATAGAGTTGCCATCAATGACAAAGGGGGAGTTTTTTTAGTATATGTTGTCATTGATGTCAACATGGCGCACATGAAAATGAAGTGCACGAAAGGATGTATGGTGCAAAAATGGTGATCTTGAGGAAGAAGTTTATGTGCAGCAACCATAAGGTTTTCTGCTAACTGACAATTTTTTTTTATGTCTGTCATTTAAAGAAATCCCTATATGAACTAAAACAAGATCCAAGAGCTTGGTATCATAGACTCGACATGTATCTGCACCAGCAAGGTTTTAAAAAGGGAACAATTGATAACAAATTGTACATCAAGGTTGAAGTTAATGACCTATTAATTATTGTAGTATATGTTGATGGTATTATTTTTGGTAGTAACATTGAATTAATGAGTAAGAAGTTTGCAGTTGCAATGCAACAAGAGTTTGAGATGCTCTAGAAATAGATCAAACCATGTACATGTCCATGATAGGCAATTTACTTTATCTCATAGCTTCAAGGCTTGACATCATGCAAGATGTTTGTTTGGTAGGAATGTTTCAGTCCAATCCCAAGGAAACTCATGTTCTTTCAGTTAAAAGAATATTCAGGTACTTGCAAGGCACTATTGATTATGGATTGTGGTATCCAAAAAAAAAAACCTCGTTCTCAGAGCTTATACAAATGTAGAATGGACAAGAAGCATTGATGATAGAAAAAACACTAGTGGGGGTGCATTCTTCCTTGGCAGTTATTTAGTATCTTGGCTTAAGAAGAAACAAACTTCCATTTTCCTTTCTACAACTGAAGCAAAGTATATAGATGCAACATCCTGTTGTACACAATTATTATGGAGAAAGACTAATTTCAAGGATATTCAAGTTCCTTGTGATCAACTCGTTTCCATCATGTGTGACAATACAAGTGCTATTAATCTCTCAAAAAATCTTGTTGAACACTCTAAAACTAAGCATATACCCATCAAGTATCACTTTCTCAGAAAGTAGGTTCTAAAACTAAGCATATACCCATCAAGTATCACTTTCTCAGAAAGTAGGTTTAGGATCGGGTGGTTAAACTAGAATATGTTCCTTCCAAAGAGCAGATCACAGATATATTTACCAAGTCATTACCTAGGGACTCCTTTGAGTACCTAAGAGAGAAGTTGGGAGTCTTTACCACTCCTCATTAAGGCACATAACCATTGTGACAGGTTGGAGGTTTCTGAAAAGACCTATTCAACCTTAGGGGGGAGCAACGCAAGAAATTGAGTAGCAGGAAATACAACATTTAGATGGGGGGAGTCACTCTCAGGATGTGCACAATCATTGGGGTAGATCCATTTGCCATTGATGTCAAAGGGGGATAAAAATAGATCTGCGACAAAGAGGAGAAACATACAAAAAGGCTGCAATAAAGAGAAGAATACAACAAGGGGAAGTAAAGGCCCGAGGAACACACTAACAGGTGAAGAAACTCAACAATAGAGTTGCCATCAATGACAAAGGGGGAGTTTTTTGAGTATATGTTGTCATTGATGTCAACATGGCACACATGAAAAGGAAGTGCACGAAAGGATGTATGGTGCAAAATTGGTGCATAGGCAGAGGAAGTGTGCGAAAGGATTCATTCTACACAAGTGGAGGAAGTGCACGAAAGGATTGTTTCTACTGTAATTTCACATGAAATAGAACTCCTAGAATAAATCATGAAAGATTGAAAACAAAAGTGTGTAGAAAGATTGAAGGACGAAGGGATCAATGACACAAAATAAATCACATAAGTGATTAAGTCTGCTAGGAGTGCGCATAGAATAGGAGGATGACCTATGACGCAGTTCAAAAATAAAAGTAGACTGTGACAAATTCCCTTGTCCACTATTTCCAAATAAATCAATGGATGTTTGTGCTGCAACACAACAACTGATGTGCAAATATTGTAGGGTGCCTTGTGCGAAGAAACAAGTGACAGAGTGGACTGCGATGGGGTGAGTTTATCCACACAGTAGATGCTTTGTAAATCAAAATGTGAATTACTGCGATAAGGAATGATTTGGTAAAACAAGAGAGATTTGGTCCATTTGAGTTAGTCAAAATGTTTGGAACAAAATTTTGTCCACATATAAGTAAATGGACTTTGATTCGGTCAAAATATGTCCACAATGTAACTGTCATGCATCCACATACTTTATTTAGACATAAGTATATCTGAAAGAAGTTTGTTCTAGTCAAATTTTGTCCACATTGTAACTATTATACATCCACATGTAGGAAGTCGAACTCAGGAAAAAAAACTATAAATAAGGATGTGCTTTGTTCGACTTTTGGGTGGATGAAAAGAGAAGAAGAAGGACTCATAATTGTTCAACGAAACTGTCAGATTGATTTTTTTGTAGAGAAAGGTCCAGTTCTGTAAGAACATTTTAAAACTGAATTCAGGGGGGTAGGGTGGTGCTAGGGTGAATTGAAGCTCACAGAGGACTGGTGTCCTCATTATCTGCGACATGTTGGTGTCTGAGAGGATTGGTGTCCTCATCTATGACAGAATGGTTTCTGAAAGGATTGGTGTCCTCATCTGCGACAGGTTGGTTCCTGAGAGGATTGGTGTCTTCATTTGCGACATGTGGGTGCATGTCAAACAATTGTAAATTGCAAGTCGATGCTTGTAGAAGAACATAAAGGAATATGTTTTTTGGTTTTCTCTCGCATTGGGTTTCCATGTAAAATTTATGGTGTAATGTGTTTTCTGTGTTTTGTTTTGCTTTTTGCATATACTGTTGATTAAGTAAGCTCTTCTAAACAACTCTAATATGTTGCAAAGGAAAGAAAATTAAGAAATCCTATACAATATTGATTCATTCCCCCCTCTCAGTATTGTTGTAAATTATAACATGAACATATTGATCTGTACATGCTCTATGACCCAAAACACATTTGCTCACTAACCTAAATCACATTTACACAATTAAAATATAATTTGCGAGGATTAAAACTAGGGATGTTACACCCAAACTTGAAGATTTGAGTTCTTTGTCTTCACTTGATAGAGATAGTTGATCATGTATATGCCTAGCTACTTGAACCACTAGGAGATCCCATTGGAGGGTAGCTACTGAGCCATTTGCTATTCTAAGGTTTACAAGTTCATAGAGGCTACTAGATTGTATTTGGACTTTAGGATTTCATCCTCCTATAATCAGCTTTGGACTATTGGTGGGTCTTTGGTTCTTCCAACTTTTCTTACCCATTCTTGGACTTCCTCTATGAGGTATGGTGCACCATCCATAGTTTCT
Organism: Picea abies; assembly: GCA_900067695.1. Classification (NCBI taxonomy): domain Eukaryota; kingdom Viridiplantae; phylum Streptophyta; class Pinopsida; order Pinales; family Pinaceae; genus Picea; species Picea abies. The sequence goes on along the minus strand of CBVK0103386870.1, from coordinate 3,243 downwards.
TTGAAAGTGATCAACATAGCCTCATTGAATTCATATTGGTGTGCTATGGATATGATATGGGATATGGTGGTTGCGACATCCCTTGCCTTATTAGCTAGGGTGTCTTGTATCTACTATCCTAGCTCCTTGGGAACATGTTGTGCCTACAACAACTCCCATTAATTTTTCCTTTTGTGGGAAAATTAACTTTTCAAATTTCTAGATTGATTATGATTGGAAAGAGTAGTTCTATGGATCTTGGTAGTCTTATGGTATTAACCGAGGATGGAAACTATTTTTCTCTTCACTTTTCCTCGTTTTTGATTTAATTTTCAATATTGATTGATTGCCAAAAGTCAGATCGATTGTTTTGAGTTTTATTGATCCTTTCAGTTTTTGTTTGTCTCAGACTTAGCCTTTGAGTTACTTTGTAGTAGACTTCCTTTTATTAGGTTTCTTGCATGTATTGACTATTTTCCATGTAGCAGAACCAATGAACCCTATCGGTATCACACTATCGGGTTGTGTGCATTGGAATATTGCATTTACATTATTTTATAATTTTCTCATCGTTGATGTCTGAGGTTGCTTTGGACTGATTGCATTAGATCCACAAATTTTAGTTGTATCACAGTGGATATTTTCCCTGACATAGATCACCCGATGATCTTTATCAAACTTTTCTTTTCAAACATGCATAATGATATAAAGAACATCCCTTTAGGATGTTTCCTGATATATCCCCTTAGGAAATTTTGACCGGGTTTCCCTTTTAACGGTCCCATTTTATAATTCAATCAACTTGTTTCAATATTCATTCATCGTATCAAAATTAACATATCAGGCTTTCAAGCTTAATGTTCATAATTGTTGCACCCAATTATAATTGTTCTTATGTCATTACGAGCCTTTGTATGGAGCCTGTTATGAGTTGTTAAATTTAAACGCTAATTGTAGGGTAGGGGGTTGGTGAATTCATTTTACTGTATAAAATCAATTCACACAATTTTCATTCTTATATTTTGATTTGTTGTCTAAGTTAAGAGAGAAATCGTATTTCCAATCCATATCTTGAACTATCAAAGACACACTTGTCTAATTTTCCCATAATACAGGTAGAGTGATTTTTAAAGTTCTAATCTTATGTTATTCCTTGTGCTTGGGAATATTAGTAAAAGTTTGCTTCTTTTACGAAATCCTTGACACACTTTGAATTTTGCAGGACCTCAGAAGCTAAGATGTTGAGAACTCAAGTTCGAAAGGGGAAAGTTGTTGTTGAGGATGCTTTTCCCCAGGGAAATGATTCTAATGCCATATTAATATCAAACACAAATCATTTCAATGGAACCAAAGGATGCCCTAATTGGAATGAAATGTACAAAATGTTCGTCAATGAAGATTTACCCAAGGATGATGAAGACCTTGTTGTTTATCAAAACATCAAGAAGAGTGAGCTATATGCCATTGCCAATAGACCTGATATTATGCCCTATAATGATGCATTGTGATGGATTTTCTCACATTTGGAGCTAAGTACAACTTCCATAGTGGATGAGGCAGGACTTTTTATACAATCAGATGATATTCATAGAATGTACAAGCTGTGACGACTTGAAGTACTTCTGAACAAACCATTTTTGGATGCATTCAAATATGAAAACCCCAGTTTGGTAGAGTTGGTTAGAGAATGGTGGAGAGATCATAAAGCCTTCACAAAAAAGTCTAACCGATTGTACCAACTTCAGTATTTCAAGGAACCATATTAGCTCTTGGCAATCATGATTTGTAGACTATACGATGAAAAGGATTGCACTCACTTCAAACTTGAGTGGGTACCATTAGCACACCAAGTAGTAGAATTTGGTCAAGCATCAATTGGGCACAAATTTTATCTGCAAACCTTATCAAATTTGTCAAATAAACACTAGGAAACAAGAAACCATGTTTTTATATGTCTGCATTTTTAATTGATATTGTTTGTTCGTCAAATCCTTTTCCTTTGATAGGTTGGAATTGGAACCCCAATATGCCTCATGTTCATGTGTATTGTTTAGAGTCATGGGAATCTAATTTTAAAAAGTATTTTTATGATATATGTGACAACTTTATGGCTCCCTTATTGTTTCTTAAACTTGTGGATCTTACAAAGGAGCTTGATGATTATAATTTATTGATGGATACCATGATTTTATCAAAAGAATCCTTAATGGGACAACTTGATGCATTAAAATTTGCTTAGGCAAATGAATTTACTGAAACAATATACTTTTCCGAAGAAGAAGTTGAAAAATGGTTAATTTGGTATATCAATAGGAATGATGAAGTTGATGACATGTTGCATCAATCAGAGATGGATCTAAGAGAATTTGAAATTAAAACTAAGCATGAAATAATTGTAGCACCTTTATGGGAGGATATCGAGGAGTGGTTGAATGAGGAATTAATCAAAATTACCGAACCGAAAAATCAAGAAGCAGTTGCAACGGTTATGCCACCTCAACAACAACATGTACCTATAAAAGAAATAGCTAAAAGAAAGTAAATGTTACGAGAAATTTCCATCACAGTGAGTCAAACAACAACTTTGTTCCCTCCTTTTTGTGTCTATTTCTTCCACAATAATTTGTCACGTTTCCTTCTATTTCTCAGTATTATGTGAAAACCAGGCTGACCCTTGATTGATTTCCTATTATCTTCCAAGTCTTTTCATTTTGTGGTCCATGGGAGCTCAATCCCAGTCCTCTTTGAAGGGCGAATACAAATATTTTCTTTAGAGACATTTATTTTGTGTTTAAAGACTTATATTATTTTTTGAGACTCCAAGAGAACTAATTGGGATATTACATTATTGTATTCTCAAAGACTTTGATTCAAAGCATGCGTTTTCAAATGTTTTATCCTTCATAGTCTTTTTGGTGCTTAATGGAATGCTCATTTAAAGTTCTCTTATATATATGTGGTCCATCTTTCTTGTCTCTTTACTGTGGATATTGTTTACTGTCTTGATGAATGTTGTGATGGAAATGCCAATTTCTTATTTATCATACTCATTTGGTTTATCTACTTTGTAAAATATTATATATATGGTTCTCTTTTAAATATACTTGGTCCCAATCTCAAGTACTATTTTGAATGTGAATGCTAGTTTTTCAAAAGTATGGTCCTTCTCAGACTTTGTTTATTTTTGTTTATAATTTTATAAGAAAAAGAGGAATACCACCTCTCTAAAAATGTAGGGGGATTCATATCCTCGTGAGGTTGACC
>CBVK0103386867.1:0-13093 GCA_900067695.1 Picea abies | reverse complement strand
CAATGAAATTACAATATACTTTTACAAGGCAATTTTTGCTTCGGGGGCTTCGCCCCCGAACCCCCACTTGCCCCCAGACCCCCCAGCCGGGGGGATAGGCCCCCCGGACCCCACAGAGGGGGTACCCTTTGCACTCCCCCACGTGGAAGAGTGTACATACTTCTGGGGTGTAAATACTTCATAGGGTATAAACATGGTTGAAAGCAAGGACCTCTGAATCAGGAAGATAATCAGGCTCCACAACCAACACCCTGGATGCAAAGAAAACAACAAATGGGAGAATGTTGGGTATGTGTTATATTGTTTGCATGTGTGTGTGTGGGCGCGTCAGATATGACAACTGTGTCTGGCGATTAGGGATTATGGTTTTGGTATCTACAAAATACCTAAAAACATTGTATATATTGTATAGTGAATGGTGAAATTCGATATATGAATATAAGAAAGGTTTTTCCGGTTGAGGGTTTCCAGTATAAATCTCTGTGTACTATGTGAATGAGCCATTGATTAAATTATGTTTTGCTTAAGAATATATATGCATTGCTTTACTTCACAGGTTTAAAACTTACAAGAAAGAGATAAGAATAAAGATGAAAGGAAGCACATACACAAAGAAAGAGGCATAATACATCCGACTGCTACAATTAGAATCTTTTCATCAAGCTACAAGACTTTTGCATTAAGTTTCGGTCAAAAACTCAAATTACATGCAATAGTTATCGTCTATACCAAATTTGCCAACCAACTTGGCTTACATTGAAAAGATCAAATATATAAATGAGAGCGCTGCTTGGGATGCCCTATTCTTCTAACTGCCAACTCTAACAAAATGGGGGACCGACTGTTCTACCTTACAAAACTCTCTGCATGTCACTTCCAAAAATGGACAAAAGGGCATATCTGGTTGCATCGTGGTCATTGTAACCCGCCATGAGGATTCAATTTGTCGATCGAATATCTGGATGGACAAGTGTCTGTCAAAGTCCCGCTGTCTGCTGTAACGACTCTAATTTTCTGCTGAGCGTTCATGTGCATGGAAAGCGGAGGTAGCCAGTCACGACTATTATGAAAATGACAAAATGTCTCGGGCGATGTTTCCTTAAAAAATTATCAATATTTTCCTTTTGTTTGTGAATACAGGAAAAACCCGACTAATCTTGTTTCTTTTGCTCGCTGGCAAGAGTTGTGCGGACTGCCTCTTCGGCTGCTTCACATTCTCTAGAGTGTCTGGCATTCATTTCCTTTGACAACCGCTGTGCTTCGTGCAACTATACAATCATGTCCTACATGTCCCGAAGCTGTCATTTCAACCACGTCACGTTCCCTTCGCGACTTTGTGTTGCTGAAGCTTTCGTGATCTTTGTCGCCAACTATTGTCTCAGCTCCCTGTTTTCTTGGTACAGTTCAGCGATGGCTAGTTTTTCTTACCTCAACTGTTGAGATGTCTCTTGATCATTTGATCCTAAGGCATCCATCCTCCTTGTCCTGCCACCGATTTCTCGGCTGGTACCTTCCAAAGGCTCCAGGCGGACGATGCGCATCAGTAAATTTTCGACGATCGATCGTGCATGTGGTTCATCTAAGATTCGAGTTTCCACAACTTCCTTGTTCTACCTCTTCTCCGAGGTATCCGCTGCTGGGTAGATAGAGATTCTTTTGTCCTCCTTTCCTACACAGTTTCTCCCACTCCAGGTTCTGCGCCGTGTGATGTTGTCATCCATGTGAGCAACGAGAAAATCACCCTTTTATCCTTGGGAGTGCCTGCTGTGAGTTAGAAAGAATCCCAATCACTTTGGGGTTCGGGCCCGACGATCCTACCACTTAGCACGCCCTTATTTTTGCCTTGAGAAGTTGCCATGGTGCGACCAATATCTGTCTCGTGCACGGTATATCGGGCAGATACCCAAAATGGAGGGATCACTCAATCTGGGATTACGAGAAAACTTACAGACACAACTTGAATCTGATTTTGTGAACAAAGTGGGTGTAGAAACTATGGGATTTATAATGGATCAGATGATAAGAAGAATCGTGCCAAAGAGCACTGAATTCATGGCGACTAGATGTTGTGAATGAAACCACAGATCTTCCATAATGCATCCTTGCGTGCAATGTACAAACAATAATGTTTGCAAGGGATACGTGATGTGAACGCCATGATTTTTTGTTCCTTCGACCCTCATGATGAACTGATAATAGCCGCAACACTTGCCGAAACGACATCCATTAACTGCTTGACTCGACCTGGGGTACATAGAGACTAAATTTTGACAGGACCCGACTCTCTGGGAATGACATGCCCGTACTATTCACGTATGTTTCGACTCTGACACCCCTTCCCATTTCCAAGGGCCAACCTACCACTTACTGATTTAGACTCTTCCTTCTTTACGTAGTTGACTTCACATATTCAGGCGCATGGGTTACGACGCAATTCAAAACTGACTCTAAATGGAAAGAAAAATGGCGGCACCAACACCTTCTTCCTTCTTCCTTTGAATTTTTACATTATAAAAATGACATAGTCAAAGAACACAAATTTAGGAAGAATCGACACTTATCGCTTACGAATTCAGATACCCAGTGGAACATATAAGAGACAAATTTTCAAAGTTTAGTGTTTTAAGGCATAGAACAGAGTTATATACTATAAATGTAGATCTATTATAAGGAATTAAATAGTCAACGAAATCTTGGAAAACACTCAAATCCCTAAACTAAATCTTTTTAACACTTGGTCCCATAAAAGTAGGAAGATTTGGTACTTTCATCTTTCAAATTGGTCTCCATGTGTAAAGTTATTACAAAAGTATTGTAACTACTATTTTAAATAGGTTAAGGCCCCTCATGAAATTTATCATTAAGAGAAACTAGGAGGTTCCATGATTGGATGAAATATTGCAAACAACCTAATTCCTACTAAAGAAGTTATATACTCAACAAAACTGAGAAAAAATAAAAGCATTATTCTCAAATTATATCTAGTATTCTTCTCCAATTCTTCATCCCGAGGGAGAGATCTAAATTGGAGGAAACTGATTATTACTAGGGAGTCTCCAATAATGGTCAAATGATGAACTTATCATTGAATGGCTATTAGCAGGCCTTGGTAGAGAACATACGCTTCGTATTTATTGTTGGTCATCTTCCCAAGATTCCAAGAGTAACTTACTTATCGATGTCACCACCGTGTCCAAGAAGGACCCCTCCCACACCTGCCTCCCCTTCCCAACACCTAAATCTTATAACCATAACCATTATCCCTTATAACCATTTATGTAACCTTTATTTTCATCATCATAATCAACATAGTCATCCTGCTCTTCATCATCGTCATCATCATCGTTCTCGTTATCGTCATCATTGTCATCATCATCATCATCATCACCATCATTGTCGTCATCGTCGTCTTCATACTATAACTATAACCTCTTATCCTTTTAACATTATCACCCTATATAACTATATAACCCCTTACCTTATAACATTATAATATGTTTACTATATTACTATATCTATAATATTTATTAATTATATATTATATTAATTATTATTGATATATATAAATATATTATATAATATATATTAAATGTAATATAATGAAATAACAAAAAAATGTTATAACAATCATAAAACAAATAAAAAAATCCATAAGCCTGCGATTAGGCCGTGTGAAGCTATTTGAGTCGGCCACTAGTCAAAACAAAACCCTATCCCGCGAGTGTGTGCAGATCATATTGGAGCTGGCTTCCTGAGAAAATAATCGGATAGTGTGAGCCCACTAGCGAGGAGGCCCACCCGAAACAAAACCCTAGTCGCCTGCAGATACTGGAGCCGACCACCTGAGACAAGGAGGGGATAGTGTGAGCCCACTAGCAAGGAGGCCCACCCGAAACAAAACCCTAGTCGCATGTAGATATTGGAGTCGGTCGCCTGAGACAAGGAGGGGACAGTGTGAGCTCACTAACATTTTAGCCAGCTGCTTGAGACAAGGAGGGGACATTGTGAGCCCACTAGCATTGGAGCCGACTGCCTGAGACAAGGAGGGGACACTGTGAGGGGACAATGTGAGCCCATTGGAGATAAATACATCCTTGATCGACTACTGGAGATAAATATAGAGGAGATACACTCAAGGGACAAGCATTACCATGAAAATGGTAAGCACCTATGCAATTTAATTTTTGTCGGGTTATTTTTTATGTCAAGATGGATGTTTATTTAAATGGTTGTAATTGTTAGTGATGTTGTGTTGTTTTTATTTCCTTATTATTCAGTTCCATTGGTGTAGAGTACTAATAGTAGAAATAACTCGTTGTGGATTTCATAAACATAAAAGAATAAAAACAACAATAATATTTAAAACATCGGTACAAATTATTGTAATATCCATTGTGACGATCTATGCATTGGGATACTCAGGTCAAATTACATGGCATACCTAAATCCATTGTGACTGATCATGATCCCACCTTCACCAAAAATTTCTATCAAGAGTTGTTTTGTCTTCAAGGTACCCAATTCAATATTAACATAACATATCACCCCCAAACCAATGTACGCTATATGGAAGCACCCAATAAATGTTTGGAAGCTTATTTATATTATTCTTATTTAGAATAGAAATCCCAATGGATCTAGTGGTTACACCTAGCCAAATGGTGGTACAATGCTACCTATCACGGTGCTACTAAAATGACCCCCTTCGAGGAATTCTATGGACAACCACCCCTGTCAATGATCTTGTACTTGTCGATCCTCTCTAAGGTTCAAGAGGTGGATAAAAACTTGACATCCCATGCTGACATTGTTTGTATCCTCAAAGACAATTTGGTGTTGGCTCAAAATCATATGAAGCACTAAGCTAAACAACCTCACTCCAAATGTCTGATTGATGAAAGGGATCAACTCTTCTTGCATATCAATCCCTATAAGTAGCCCTCACTCAAAGATAATAGCCACCAAAAGTTAGCTCCTAATTTTTGAGGACCCTATATTGTACTAAAAAATATAGGTCCAATGGTTTACAAAATGGCTCTTCCTAGCCATTCTAAGCTCCACCCAATTTTTCATGTGCCCTACTTGAAGAAAGTGTTTGGGCTCAATTGTAGAGTTAAAACCAACCTTCCAAAATTGGACAAGGAGTGTTCCATTTGGTTGCATCCTAAACCATTTTGGAAAAAACGTGAGCATTGTCTTCACCAATGCAGTATCCAAGGATTTTTGATCCAATGGAAGGATACACAACCTAAAGGTACTATGAGGAAATGAACATAAATTATCCACCAATTTCCTCATCTCTGGCCTTGAGGACAAGGCTTATTTGTAAGGGGAAGGGAATGTTAGGGTCCTACCCTAACTCCCCTAGTTAGTGGAATATATTTTTAGTTAATGTATTAAGGGCCATCTCTATTAAATAAGTCCCCACAAGGTAGTAGAGTGTGAAATTGAAAAATGTAAGTGGCCTAATTAAATAAATTCCACTAGTCATTGATTGAAGCCTCATTAATGGAGGTCTGTAATGTCCCCCACCTCTTGAAGAAGAGGTTTGGGAAGACTTAGTGGTCTGGGCATCCCCACTAGACCATAGTCTCACACAAAGGGGAAAAGTCAACCAAACTAATGTTATATTTTAAAGTTGACTTAAAGAAAAGGTAAAAAGGGTTAAAGAGTAACTCAATGAAGGAATAGAGTGTTGTAGGTTGAGTTAGGAGTTGACCCCAAGGGTTCACTTAACTCAACAAGAAAACATAAAAGAAGTATAAAGAGAAGGCTAGGGTGCACCTCTCATATCATCTTGGATATTTGGTATTTGCTTGTTGATGCTCTTGAGCATACAATTTTGAGGGTTTTAATATTACAAACCCTAGAGAACAACTTAGTGGTGAAAGGTTCCACTCACCTTGTTCCAAGCTTGGTCCTAGGGATGAAATAATCCACCCACACCATTCTACATTCATCAGCTATTCAGGGGGATAGCAGGGACGTACCAGTTAAGGTTTTCCAGCAAGGGCACACCATTGGTTGAGGATTAGTTCGATCCAACTTGTTGAGAAGGCTTTGGGGAATTTCGACATTAGGGTTTTTCTTGCAGGACCTTGACCATCAGTTTGAGGGATTTCTTGAGGAGTTACCATGTCTCTATCATTATCTGTAGATTGGGACGTTTGGAGGAGAGGGGATGACTTGGTGATTTAGTGATTTCCAGATCTAGGAGGCTATACCTCATATATGATCTTGAAACTTCTCCCGGGGGTTTGTGACTGCCCAATCTACCATCCTAGGGATTTTCATGTGATTTAGAGGCCTCATCCAGCCAGGCCAAATTATTGAGCATATTCATTTTTCCAGGAGGACTGTACCAGTTTAGGGTTTCTGCAGCTGAAGGAGGAGGAATCAATATTTGGGCTTCCCACTTTAGGAGGAGGGTACTCCTGCCCCGATCTATCATTTGGAGGATTTTGGGAGTATTTGGAGGTCATCTTCTTCAGGAGGGCCGAACCCTAGGTCTTCACAGTCTTCAACATGACATACCAACAACTTGAGGGTTAGGATAAAACCTAGTTTTGTATTGGAGCATTCATCTTGCATTCCAGCCTTTGGGAGGCTTATCTTGTAGCTCCAGGAGCATTTTGTAGCAACTCATATTCTTGTCTTGTAGCCATCTGAAGCTATTCCAGATCGACATCTTCTATATTGTATCAGGTGCTTGCTCTTATATTAATAAAGGTAAGATCTTGCTATTGATTCCATATCTTGTGTGTTGTTGATATCTTTATGTGTTAAACTGCATCTTGAATAAAATATGGCTGAATAACTGAGATAAACCCTAAGGCCGAAATATCAGTGGCCAACATGCATAAACAAACAACAACAATTAACTAAAGGGTTAGTTAGTGTTTCCAAGCAAACCATTGGCTTGGGAACATTACAGTGGTATCAGAGCTCTGATCCTCCCATCCTGTGAGGATTAGCGCATGCAGAGGTACAGTGGTATCTATATGGGTCGAAGGAAGAAGAAGACCAGTGAAACAAAAGATGAAATGGAGGGTTTAGGGGATGACCGTGAGCCACAGAGCTTGGCTTTATTAGCACAAGAGTTTAATAAGTCCATAAACCAAACATAAGGTAAACTGGTTGTCCACTTGCAGGAATAATATGATATCACCCGTAGAGGACAAGCCGAAATCACTAAGACCTTGAATAAGGTGGATGAAAACCTAAGGAAGGTGGATGAGAACTAGACTAGGATATGCAATCTATTGATGTAGATGACTCACAAAGGGAAGGGTCCAGAGACGTATGAAAACAGAGAGACCAGTGGATCACATGGTGGAAATAGGTATAATCCAGAAAAGGCTCCCAGGTATAATTCCGAACATGTTCCCTATCATCAGTCTGAGGGAAGCCATGGAGGGGGAACTCCACATGGACAGGTGGGTAGTAGGGCTACCCCTAGGCCACACTTTCCCACCTTCATAGATGAACATGTGCAGCATGAGCAGGTGGATGACTTTGTTGAGAAGATGTCATAGTGTACCAAGGAGTACCATGATTTGGATATGATGATTCAAAGGCAGATGTCCTTGGATCAATACTGTAAACTAAAATTCATAAACAAGCCCAGGCCAAACCACAAGAGAAATTATGAGTTTGAATGTAGGGAAAGGAAGATGGAGATTCCTTACTTTGATGGTGCGGCCAATATGACAACGGATGCATGGGTACAAAAGCTGGATACTTATCTGCAACTTAACCCCATGAGGGAGATGGAAGCCATGAAATTTTCCACCATGTATCTAGATGGAAAATCTCATGATTGGTGGTATCATGGATTGACCACACTAGGCCAAAGTCATATCATGGCATATACAGAGTTCACTAAGAGACTCATTGATAGATTTGATCAAGGGTATCCTGAGTTGCATTTCCTAGAGCTCACGTAGCTCAGGCAGACAAGAGCACCGGAAGTATACATTGAGGAATTCCCGAGGTTAGCAGTTATGGTGCAGGATATATCACCGACCAGAATTATGATGCTCTTCACTAAGGGGTTGATGGAACCCTTGAAGGGTTGGGTTAAGGATTTTAAGCCAACCAACCTATAGGATGTCTATGTGATGGACCTGCCGGATGCCAACATCATCCTTGGAGTTCAGTGGCTCAGTACGTTGGGGCCTATCGCCACCAACTACAAGACCATGGAGATGTCTTTCACAGAGGATGGTGGATGAAAGGTAGTACTTTGAGGCATGATAGGTAACTTAGCCAAGGTAGTTACGACCAAGAGGATGGAGGCCATCTTCAGGAGAGAGGAAATAGTATATGCAGCTGAATGCAGAATTTTGGCACGTGTGGATGAGCAGGGAAAGGTTCACTACACACCAAAAATCTAGTAAATCATTGATAAACATAGCAAGGTGTTTGGACCTATCCCACCAGGGGTGCCACCAGACAGGGGGTTTGAGCACATCATTGAGTTGGAGGCAGGAGAAAATCCAGTCATCACCACACCATACAGGCATCCGAAGAATTATAAAGACGTGATAGAGAAGGCAATCAAAGATTTATTGGATATGGGGCACATTAGGCCAAGTTCCAACCCTTTTGCTTCTTCAGTGGTGTTGGTCAAGAAAAAGGATGGAACTATGCACATGTGCATTGACTTCCAGCCATTAAATAAGAAAACAATAAAAAACATGTATCTGATGCCAAGGATTGATGGGCTACTGGACGAACTACATGGGGTTGTCTATTTCACAAAAAATGACCTACATTTTGGCTACCATCAAATCAAAATGAGGGAGGAGGACATCACAAAAACTGCTTTCAGGTGTCACTACAGTCACTATGAGTTCTTAGTGATGATGTTCGGGTTAACCAACGCCCCAACCACTTTCCAATCTTGTATGAACCATGTCTTCAATAAACAGTTGAGGAAGCACCTTTTGGTATTTTTTGATGACTTGCTCATTTATAGTAGGACGTGGGAGGAACACCTTCAACATGTGGATCAAATTCTGTCTATCATGGAGAAGCAGTTATTGTATGCTAAAGAGTCCAAATGTGAGTTTGGAATGACATATGTTCTTTACTTGGGAAACATCATCAGAGCAAAGGGGGTACTGGTACATCAAGAGAAAATTAAAGCCATAATGGAGTGGCCTACACCTAAGACACTTACAAAATTAAGGGGATTTCTAGGCATATTCACTTACTACAGGAAATTTGTCAAAGGGTTCTCTCAACTTTGTGCACCCTTGACTGATTTGACCAAGAAAGGAGCCTTCAAATGGAGTGAGGAGGTTCAATTTACATTTGACAAGATGAAAAAGGTGATGAGCACATGACCAGTCTTAGCACTACCATATTTCGGCCAACCTTTTACCTTGGAGTGTGATGCCTCAGGAGAGGGTATTGGGGTCGTATTGATGCAAAATAGGCACCCTCTTGCCTATGAGAGATGAAAACTCATGGGACCTGAGCTAATTTACAACATTTATGACAAAGAGATGATGGCCATCATGCACGCTCTGGCCAGATTCAGACAATACCTGGTAGGTGCACGGTTTGTGGTAAAATTCGATCATAATAGTCTTAAGTACCTGTTAGAGCAGAAGGAATTAAACGAAAGGCATCATAAATGGGTGAGCAAAATACAGGTGTATGAATTTGACATTGAATTTTTTAAAGGGAAGAACAACATGGTGGATGATGCATTATCTAGGAGACCATCCATTTATTCCATGACAAATGTGTCTGTTTATTGGAAGGACCACTTGGTGATGGAATATGAAAATAATCAGTTCGCTTGTCAGGTAATGGACGGGAAAATGCACGACGATAACTTCAGGATCATTGATGGCCTCATCTATTATAAGGGCCGAATCTTTTTGGTTTCTGAATTGGACTTCAAGGCCAAAGTATTGCAGGCATGTCATGACTCACCAATGGCAGGTCACCAAGGGATTTGTAAGACATACATGCAGGTGAGAGAGAGGTTCTCATGGAAGGGCCTCAAGGAGGATGCGACGAGTCACGTCAAGGAGTGTACTACTTTCAAGGAAAATAAGGATGAGCACACTCACCCGACAAGACTACTGCAACCCCTACCCATCCTAGAGCACAAGTGGGAAAGCATATCCATGGATTTTATCAAAGGGTTACCAAAGGCGCAGGGGAAGGACTGCATTTTTGTAGTGGTGGACAGGTTGATGAAGTTTGCACACTTCTTCTCCATTGCTATAGACTTCAGTGCAACACATGTGGCTGAATTATTCTTCAGGGAGACCTTCAGACTGCACAGCCTACCCAAAACCATTGTCAGTGACAAGGATATCAGATTCATGAGCACATTATGGAAGGATTTATTCATGTTAGTTGGTACGGCCTTGACCCCTAGTACTAGCTATCATCCTTAGACGGATGGACATACCGAAATAGTCAACAAATGGGTGGAAGGCTATCTGAGGAATTATGTGGCAGGGCAGTGGAAGGTGTGGGTCAGATGGCTACATTTGGGGGAATACTGCTACAACACCACCCATCACATGTCCATAGGCATGACCCCTTTTAGGGAATTGTACAACTATGATCCACTCTCTTTCGTGGAGATTTCTTTTGGTGACAATAGGGATCTGATGGTACGTGATTGGGTGCAGCAGAGTCATGATATCCTCAGAGAGATGAAGGATCATTTACAGAGAGCACAGAGCCAACATAAGGTCCAAGCAGATAAACATAGAGTTGAGCGTACCTTTGAGGTGGGTGACTTAGTCTATCTAAGGCTCCAACCATACATGCATGCTTCTATAAAAAGAAGCGGAGCAGAGAAGTCACAACCACGTTTCTTTGGACCCTACAGGATCAGTAGGAAGGTAGGGGCCATAGCTTATGATCTGGATCTCCCACAGGGCAACATGATATGCAATGTCTTCCATGTGTCTTGTCTGAAGAGGGCCATCGGGCAACACATCACACACCTTGAGGAGCAGCCTCCTTTGGACGAAGAGGGGCAACTGGTTTTGATTTCGGAGGAGATACTTGAGGTTCGAGAGAAGAGGCTCAAGAAGAGAATCATCAAAGAGTACCTGATCAGATGGAAGGATTTACCCATTGAGGATGCCACATGGGAGAATGAACAGGTGGTACGTGAGGCATGTTTGGAATTGCTTGAGGACAAACAATTTCTAGCAGGGGAGACTGTAATGTCCCCCACCTCTTGATGAAGAGGTTTGGGAAGACTTAGTGGTCTAGGCATCCCTAGTGCCCACTAGACCATAGTCTCACACAAAGGGGAAAATTCAACCAAACTAATGTTATATTTTAAAGTTGACTTAAGGAAAAGGTAAAAAGGGTTAAAGAGTAACTCAATGAAGGAATAGAGTGTTGGAGGTTGATTTAGGAGTTGACCCCAGTGGTTAACTTAACTAAACAAGGAAACATAAAAGAAGTATAAAGAGAAGGCTAGGGCACACCTCTCATATCATCTTGTATATTTGGTATTTGCTTGTTGATGCTCTTCAACATACAATTTTGAGGGTTTCAATATTACAAAACCTAGAGAAGAACTCAATGGTGAAATATTCCACTCACCTTGTTCCAAGCTTGGTCTCAGGGATGAAATACTCCACCCACACCATTCTACATTCATTAGCTATTTAGGAGGACAACAGGGCCGTACCATTTAGGGTTTTCTAGCAAGGGCACACCATTGGTTGAGGAGTAGTTCGATCCAGCTTGCTGAGAAGGCTTTGGGGAATTTCGACATTAGGGTTTTTCTTGCAAGACCTTGACCATCAGTTTGAGGGATTTCTTGAGGAGTTACCACGTCTCAATCATTATCTGTAGATTGGGACGGTTTGTAGGAGAGGGGATGACTTGGTGATTTAGTGATTTCCAGATCTAGGAGGTTATACCTCAGATTTGATCTTGAAACTTCTCCCAGGGGTTTGTGACTGCCCGATCTACCATCCTAGGGAGTTTCAAGTGATCCAGAGGCCTCATCTAGCTAGGCCGAATTATTGAGCATATTCAGGTTTCTAGGAGGACCGTACTAGTTTAGGGTTTCTACAGCTGAAGGAGGAGGAATCAGTATTTGGGCTTCCCACTTCAAGAGGAGGGTACTCCTGCCCTGATCTATCATTTGGAGGAGTTTGGGAGTATTTTGAGGTCATCTTATTCAGGAGGGCCGAACCCTAGGTCTTCACAGTCTTCAACAGGACGTACCAACAGCTTGAGGATTAGGCTAAACTCTAGTTTTGTATTGGAGCTTTCATCTTGCATTCCAACTTTTGAGAGGCTTATCTTGTAGCTCCAGGAGCAACTCATATTCTTGTCTTGTATCCATTTGAAGCTATTCCAGATCGACATCTTCTATATTGTATCAAGTGCTTGCTCTTAAATTAATAAAGGTCAGATCTTGCTATTGATTCCATATCTTGTGTGTTGTTGAGATCTTTATGAGTTAAATTGCATCTTGAATAAACTATGGCTGAATAACTGAGATAAACCCCAAGGAAGAAATATCAGTGGCCAACCTGCATAAACAAACAACAACAGTTAACTAAAGGGTTAGTTAGTGTTTCCAAGCAAAATATTGTCTTGGGAACATTACAAGGTCCACTAGATGGTTAGGGTTTTGGTCAAATGGAAACTATGTATTGTAGTAGAAAGTATGTATCCATATGTAAAGTCAATATTATTGTATTTGGATCTCTTCTCATGTTGTATTTTCCCCCCTCAAAGAGGCAAGTGAACATTTCATCCAATTTTGAAGATCAATAAAGGTTTGCGTATTGTTATTATTTTCCAATATTGGTTCAGTTTATTTTGTTTCCACGACTACGTTTTCATCTATATTTCTATGCTTATTTTATTTCCACTACTATATTCCATCTATTTTTCTTCTAATAATTTGTTTTAGCTAACAAGGAACATCACAATTGATAATACTAGTATTGATTCCTACCTTGAAGACTTACAAAGATTCCTTGCTCTCTTACAAGCTTCTACACCCAAAACCCTTAGAAAACATAAACTCCACCTTGAGGAAATTAAACAAAATCCCCCTATTGAAGTGAGATCGGAAGAG
>CBVK0103386851.1:0-10617 GCA_900067695.1 Picea abies | reverse complement strand
TTTTTTGGGTATCTATGGTTGGCTGAACTGGTTTCTCCTCATGGAGCAGTTCAGTAATTACAACCAAATAACTATGTCTATGTATTTTGGACCTTAGTTCTGAGAAGGACTCTTATATTAATACAAACTCTTACTTACAAAAAAAAAAATATACCACTAGGTAATAATATTCAAGGAAGAAGACATCAATAACACAACCTTTGGAAACAGGTATGGGAATTATGAATTTGTAGTGGTGCCATTTGGGATGACCAATGAACCAGTTGTCTTTATGTGCTTAATGAATGGCATATTTAGAAAATATTTGGATACGTTTGTCATAGTATTCTTTGATAACATACTTATCTATTCTAAAATTCAGAAGAAGAGCATGAACATCACTTAAGGTTGGTGTTGCAAGTGTTGAGGGAACATCAATTGTGCTCCAAGCTTAGTAAGTGTATTTTTTACCAAGAACAGGTCCATTACTTGGGACACATTATTTCAGATTAAGGTATAGCAGTGGATTTGGAGAAGATTGAAACTATGAGAGAATGGCCAACACCCAAGATTGTTTCAGAAGTTGGATATTTTATGGAATTAGTTGGTTACTACATAATATTTATAGCAAGGTTCTCTAAGATTGTTCATCCCATCACTTATTTTCAAAAGAAAAGAATTAAATTTGAATGGAAAGACGAGTGTGAAGATAACTTTAATTTTTTGAAAGAATTATTTACTAGTGCACCTATATTAAAGATAGATGACCCAAATGAAAGTTTTGTGGTATGTACAGATGCATGCAAGGAAGGAATTGGTGGAATCCTCATTCAAAATGGACATGTCATTAGTTATGCACCCATAAATATTAAAGAAAATGAGAGGAACTATGCCACACATGACTTAGAACTTGCTGCTATTGTTCATGCATTGAATATGTGGAGCCACTATCTCATGGGAAAGAGATTTGAATGAAGAACAAAGCATAGTGGTTTGAAATATCTTTTTGAGCAACCAACTTTCAATGTTAGATAAACAAGATGGCTGGAATTTTTAAATGAATATGATTTTGACATCAATCATATCAAAGGAAAATAAAATAAGGTTGTTGATGTACTCAGTAGAAGACTACATCTAATGCATAATACAACCATTAGTATGCATTAGACATATTTGAAGAGAAGAATTTTAGATGATGTTGTTATAGATCAACATTACCTACAAGTAAAAGAAAGCTTACAATAAGAAAATGTACAACATAAAATTAAAGAATATGAGATGAAGGCTTACAATAAGAAAATGTACAACATAAAATTAAAGAATATGAGATGAAGGAAGATGGATTACTTATGCATAAAAATATAATTTTTGTTCCTAGTTCTGGAGCACTTAGAAATTCGGTATTAAAAGAAATGCATAATGTTCCATATGCCGAACATCCCAGTTACCAAAAAAAAATTGAAGCAGTAAGAAGCCAATTCTTTTGGCTGGGAATGAAGAAAGATGTTGTTGATTACATTGCTAGATGTATGGAATGTCAAAGAGTGAAGGCAGAGCATAGGCACTCACCGGGCTTGCTACAACGATTACCAATTCCAGAGAAGAAATGGGAAGTGGTATCCATTGATTTTATAACTAAATTTCCCAGGACAACAAGGCAAAATGATTCAATAATGGTAGTGGTTGATAAATTGATAAAGGTTTCTCATTTTTTTCCTGTAAAAATGACTCATACAACAACTAATATTGCATAAATTTACATGAGGGAGATTGCTAGGTTGCACGGGTTACCTAAGGAAATTGTTTCAGACGGAGATACAAAGTTCACATTAAATTTTTGGAGGGGATTGTTTAAATGATTTGGTACAAATATGAACTTTAGCACAACATACCATCCACAGTCAGATAGGAAGATAGAGAGAGTCAACCAAGTAATTGAAGACATGTTGAGAATGTATGTGATGGATAATCCATCTAAGTGGGATGATTACTTGCACTTGGTTGAGTTTTCCTATAATAATGGGTATCAAGATTCAATGAAAATGAGCCCATTTGAATATTTGTATGGTAGGAAATGAAATACTCTTGTGAGTTGGGAAAATCTAGCAGACATAGTGGTACTTGGGCCAGAATTGCTCAAGGATATGGAAGACCAGATGGTTAGAATTAAGAAAAATTTAAAGGCATCTCAAGATAGACATAAAAGTTATGCAGATAAGAACATGACAACCAGATAATTTAAATTTGGGGGGGATTTTATTTTGAAAGTTAATCCCAATAAGAGCTCATTGAAGTTGGGTAAATGTACAAAGCTAGTAGCTAGATCCTTTGGCCTATTTGAGCTATTGGACAAAATAAGGTCAATTGCATATGTTATCATGTGAAATTGATTGGGTCAAAACATTTCTTTAGGTTTTTGTTTTTGGTCATTAGTGTTTTTTACATTTTTAAAATTTTTGAGTTTTGTCCTCTTCCTTATAGTCATTTTTGGGTTTTAGCACAAATAAATTAGTGTTGATGTTGACGTATTATCCTTGGGTTATATATTGATCTTAATGATAAGATTGGACAAACCCTCACTTTTAGTATCCTTTATGCCTCCACCACTACCCTAACATGTCACCCCTTCCATGATGTACTAAGACCCCTCCACTTTGTCCCTTTACCCGTTAGAAGGTCAAATCATGTTCATTTTGTACACTGCCATCTCATCATATAGTTCGTAGCACATCCCAAGTACATTATGCTTTCATCACCATAATTTCATTCACGAGCCTTGTCAGCCATATATCCTTTTTTTCAACACTTATATTTTTAAAAATATAGCATGGGATTTCATCATTAAAGCTTTTAACCATTTTTCCAATATTTCAATTTATTTCTAGCTCGACGCTGCAAACATTGGTGTTTTCAGACAGACGTTATGGAAATTGATGCAAACTGGATGGAGAAAGTGAGTTGGAGGTTAGACCATCTGCAAATGTTTTCATTCAGGCTCAAGTATATCAATCTTCAATTCATAGTCTCCAGGTAATCCATGAGTATTTTTAGCTCAGTTGAAGGACACAAAAGGTTTTGTTTATCATTTCTTCTCTTAGGCACTGTGAACTAGTGATCTGCATTGCCAACTATTCTACTTACCCCTGTTATCACGATATCAGCCAATTGCATAATCTCTGAGCCAATTTTTACCAAAGCTTAAACAAACCTTGGTTTCAGGCCACCTTTCCTATCCCATATTCGTCCATTTCTTCTTATGCTACAAAATCTGTTGTGAATCCCCTGTTCTGGTGCTACAAACTCTGTGCAGTAACCTGGCAATGTTAATCACCTGTCTCAGAACCTTTTACCAGCTTGTTTTCAACAAGATATCCATTTTAGATTCAATTCTATCTATTTTGAAATTAAAAAGACTTTTTGTTGGTAAAGTCATGATGAATTTTGCGAGATGACAGTGAGGTATTGAACAAAATATTTTTTACAACAAGTTGTCTCCTTGTATCTTCATTTTTCTGTGTAGTCTTCTTTCATTTCCTTGACTATAAGTTGTCCTTTCTTAAATCTTGGAGGTAAAATATGATGATGAACACTAAATCATTAGACAAAACCAACCTTTGAGAAAGATTATCAATCGAAACCCTAAGTCCCATGTTTTTCCTATTTTTCCTTTTGCATCATTCAAATTGGTGGTTAAATTTTCTTCATATGACATCAATGGATACTCCACAACAAAAGAATGCTCACAAGGGAGGGGGAATTTGGAGGACTGATCCCTGAGACATGCAGTTGTTTGTTGTTGAACCGCTGATCAAGGAAGTTTTCCAAAGAGTGGGATGTTTTAATTTCTTCCAAAAGATGCAGAGGGGGCACCTTGAGGTGGATAGAGAATTTGATTTGAATTTTGATGGAACCAAAACTAAATTTGGTACAATTGAACTTGAGGTATCTGAAGAAACCATAGCATTAACTACTGAAATACCAAATACTGGTGAAAGGTGGTTTAAGGCCATGAACCTAAATGCAACCTTATCTAAAGAATTCCTTAAACCAAAATGTTAGGGAGATAATATATCAAAAGGACTGTCCGAGAGACACATGATTGAAGGTTTTGATAAGATGATAAGGGTAATCCAAATATATTTCACCTGTGAGGGCAGATTCAATATGATTTATCAGTACCACATAATACTTCTTCTGCACTTCACATGCAAATTTCTCATGAATATTCCTTTCTATTTGTTTAGAAGCATTGACAAAATGGCTGACAGAGTCAAGGCTAAGTCCAAGGAAGTTAGCACAAGTATTTTTCACTCAGGGATGATTAAAATTCTTGTGATGGAGGATTTAAAGAAGAAAAATATTGACTAGGAGGAGTTCATTGCCTTTGCACACTTTCAATTGAATGTTTTTCCTACTCCACAATCCAAGGTGCAAATCCCTCTTCAGGCTGATAGCACTATACAAACAGAGACAAGTAAGAACAGGAAGAGAAAAGGCATTGTTAAAAATTATGAAGGAACTAAGGAACATGAAGGAGAAGGGGGATCTCATTACTCTCCACAAAGGGAGGTTTCACCAAAAGAAGCTCCATATTTAGCAGAAAATCCATCAAACAGATCCACATGAACAAAAGAAAGGAGGTTACGTTTCCCCTCACCATCTGTTGCAGTTGAAGCTAGAGTTAGGAGGCCTTTCACCAGGTCATCAACAAAGAAATAAAGTATTGAAAAAGACTACATAGTGGAATCTCCTATCAAGAGAAAATGTAAATTTAAAGCTGTAACTGTTGAAAATCACATTGAAGTTATAGACATAACCACTGCTCTAGAAAACCCTACCTTTAAAAGGATGAAAAAGCAACTTAAAGAGGCAATAAATGAAATTGAAAATTTGAAAGGAGAAGGGTTGGTTGAAAGGAAAAAGTTGAATGATATTATGGATATGTATATGGAAACTATTTATAAGGCCAGGTTTGTAGAAAAAAGGTTTCTTCCTCTTCATAGGTAGCTTAAGAATTTATACAGACAAAATAGAGATTTACAAGCTCAGATCATAAAACTTAAACTAGAGCTGCAACCTTTTAAGGAAGAACTAGCCTAAATAAATTTGAATGTGTTGGCCCAAGCTGCAACAAGGAGGAGTTCCAGGCTTAGAAAGTAATGGATGAAATTCCTTAAACAATTTCAGTTTTGGAAAATGCTTGTTCCTTGCTTTTTTGAATATTTTGAGGAAGTATTCTTGGATATAGTGTCATTAATATATTGTCATTGATGTTAATAGACAATATCATTGATGTGATGATAAGTTGGTATGATGAATTGTCATTGATATCAACAGTATTCTATTAGCAGAGATTAATGGTTGATGTCAAACAGTTGGACGATATGCAGAGATTAAAGCTAATGAGAGTTAGAAAATGAAAATCAAAGTTACAGTATGACAATATGTAGAGATAAAATCTTAGGAGGGTGAGCGATTGAATATCAAAGCTCAGAAGAGATGGCGCAATGAATCTCAGAAGAATCGTTGGAGGACTAGTCAACGATCATATCAGATCAAGACCGTTGATATGCACGTAGAGCTTGGGTGATGAATTAAATTAGTCGAAAGTTGTGGTTCCGCAATCCACATAGACCGTCGATGGTCACTCGCCAAATATATCTACTGTTGGTGAAAAAATGAAGAAAGGGTAAATTTCAAAAACCCATAAAATAATTTTATCCTAAGTTTGGCGGTGACATGAAAGTTTTGTCTCCCCCCCTTTGAGTAATCTGCCAAACCACTCATCCATACCACCTCAATGCTCCATCACCACACTGCACTACCCTGGCTACACGCCACACTCACACTAAACACGAAGTTACGAATTAAATGGTGGTTGTCCATCTCATCAAGGGATTAAATTATGACCGTTGAATTGATAAGTGCTCAAGCACTCGTTTGGCCTAACGTCTCGTCACTGCCATTGGTCATATAGAATAATATATTACGTCGCTAAAGTTGATAAAGCCTGTGGTTTTGTATCACTCAGTCACATGTAATGGTATGAAGGAAGCGCCTCTGCAGAAATCGGTTTCTGTAAATAAATTGCATAGATTCAAGATCGAGTTAAAAAGGATGAAATTGATCCATAACTGTGATCAATTTATGAAAATAATTCATGAAAAAAATGATAAAACAATGATTATGGTTAAGTTAAACGAAGAGGTGCGATGGTTCAAAACAAAGGGACACATTGTATCACTCTCACACCGTTCTGAATATTATATAAACAAGGAAGAGTGTTGAGAAGAATGTGTCTCTTTAGTTCAGATAATAAGATCAAAACAAAAGCAAAGTTTAAGAAGAATAATTGTTGGTTCTAATGAGCCTGTCGATGTCTTATTGAAGATCAAGAAAAGAAGAAGACAAAGAAGGAGTTATGAAATCCAATATTTGACATAGAAGACCTTTATTGGACTGCAACAGAAAAATGATAAAACAATGATTATGGTTAAGTTAAACGAAGAGGTGCGATGGTTCAAAACAAAGGGACACATTGTATCACTCTCACACCGTTCTGAATATTATATAAACAAGGAAGAGTGTTGAGAAGAATGTGTCTCTTTAGTTCAGATAATAAGATCAAAACAAAAGCAAAGTTTAAGAAGAATAATTGTTGGTTCTAATGAGCCTGTCGATGTCTTATTGAAGATCAAGAAAAGAAGAAGACAAAGAAGGAGTTATGAAATCCAATATTTGACATAGAAGACCTTTATTGGACTGCAACAGTTTCATTGAAGATTAAATGACAGAAGCCAAAGAGCAAGAGATGAAGTTTGATTGCAGATAACCAGAAGACCATACAAGAAGAGGTTGCAGTAGACAAGTAGAAATTACAACAGTTAATGATTCTAAGAAGACTTGAAGAATTTATAGTATCTCTGTTTGTTTGAATAGAGTATAATAAAAGTGTTATAAAGTTTATAACCTGCATAAAGGGTGGAACAATGGAGCAAGGGAAAATAAGTCGAAGTCAAAAGGTCAAATCTAATAGGACTTGTGTTAATGGATGCATGAGTCAAATTCAATGAAGAGTAGAAGATATTGAATTACATTGTAAAAATAAGGGTGGTTGGGTGGTGTAAGGGCAAGTTGGATCCTGTAGGGGAGTAGGCGATTTCTTATCAGTTGTAGCTGACTAAATAGGGGGTTTTAGCCTCCTACCAGTTGGTGCTGGTGAACAAGGGGAGTTGGTGCTTCCTTGTTAGTTGAAGCTGACTAAATAGGGGGTCGAAGTCTCATTCCAGTTGTAGCTAGTAAATAGGTTGTCAGATCATCCTTTCAGTGGTAGTTGATAAACTAGGGGGTCGTAGCCTCCTTCCAATTATAGCTGGTAAATGGGGTGTGGAAGCATCCCTTGAGTTGTAGCTGAAGAAACTTGGGGAAAGTCTCTCCATCAAGTTGTAGCTTGAAAATAGTTTTGTAAAAGAATAGTTTATTAATGAGAAAAGAATTGGTGGTTTTCCTTGTTGGGTTCCATGATAAAATATTGTGTTCATAAGGTTTGTTTTTCATCATATATTGCTTAATTTAATAATTAATATGTGTGCTTAATATTGGTGAAATTAATAATAAAAAGTAGGCAATATTGATTCACCCCCCCCCTCTTAGTATTGTTGGATATTCCATCAATTGGTATCAGATCGAGGTTCCTTTAAGAACATTCTAACAAACTGAAAGGAAGATAAAATTAAGCACACATGGATGGAAAAAATATTTACACTGAGAGTGGAACTCCAATACCTGGAATAGAAGAATACATATTTTGGAGTACAAGAATGGAAAGTCATTTGAAGGAATTGGGACATGATGTATGGAATTCAGTGATCACTGATTACTTCCCACCAAGCAGAGTAAGGACTCCAACACAAAAGAAAGCCATGAAAAGTAATTCAGTAGCAATGAATACGATCCTTGATAGACTACCTGATTATGTCACAGAGAAGATAGGTGAATATAATTCCACAAAGGAACTTTGGGACAAGATGAAAGATCTCTACTCAGAAGAAAAGTCTAATGAAGCATTTCAATCAGAACAAAGTCTAGTCTACAACAATTCTAGTGATGAATATTCTTTTGAAGATTACTCAGGCATTGAAGCAAAATTAAATCTTGAAGCTGATCTTAAGTGTGCTCTGGATGATCTGAGAAAATATAAACAAAGGTGTAAACAATTAAAGGATCAACTTAATACCGTTGAAAAATTCAAGAAAGGGACTGAAGCCCTTGATAAAGTTCTCAGTCTATAAAGAATTTCTTCAAATGAATTTGGCCTTGAATATGAACAAGTACACATGGTTAACGGTTCAAGTCCTATTACTTAGATTGATGTTGAAGATGCCATGTGCTGTGATGATATCTCCAAAGAATCTTCTCATCCTCCCATGAAGATGTATCAAATCAAAAGAGAAGACTTAGCCATCAATAAAGGTAAAGACTCTCCACAATATTCCGATTGCAATAATGTTGATATTAAAATCTCCCCTGCAAGTAAAGAAGAAGATTTAGATACAATAGAAGAATGTTATGTTAGCATTTATCCCATGAAAGAAGTAGAAGAAGAACTATATAATGTCAAACAAAAAGTTGATTGGAGTCTTTATGAATACCACTATGACCATGGTTATTTAGACTATAGTTTTCTTCATGACTACACTAAAGAATTTATTGAAAATATTCAAAATAATTTCTTGGAAATAAAGGAAATGCTCAAAGACAATGAAAAAATCATATCTGAGAAAAATATTCACCTAGAAGAAAAAAGAAGAGGAGATTGAGAAATTAAAGGATGAAATCATTCAAGTAAAAGAAGAAAAGAATGAAGATGATGAATTTAGTAGAATCCTTGCATATCTAAAATAACTAAGAGAAAACAATGTCAATATGAAGACCCAACTTGAAGAAACCAAAAGAAGAGAGGAGGTAGTGAGGAACCAATTGAAAAAAGGGAAGAATCATGTCATAAGCTGGAAGCAGAAGTTGTGAATCTTAGAAATAAGGTTGAGAAGACAAACACACAAGTCAATTTCTTGAATAAATCTATGATATTGGATGAGATCCTGGATAGTCATAGATCACCAAATGACAAATCCGGTCTTGGCTACAACAAGGAAGAAATTAGTAATCCTAATAAAATTGATGCAAGTCCTTCATTTGTAAAGGGTGAAGACAGGTTTGATGCAAGTATTTCTTTTATAAAAATGGAAAGCAGGTATGACGCAGGTCCTTCATTTTCAAAGAATGAAAGAAACACTACAATATTTAAAATATTAGATCAAGGAAGACATATTGAAGCTACTCATACACCTCAAAGTAATTTTAGAAGAGAGACACCTTCATGGATGAATCAAAGGAAGTATGAGAATGTTTTTAATGGTTATTGTTTTTCTTGTAATGAATATGGTCTTAAAGCCTTGGATTGTAGGCATCATGGAAGAAAACAAATTGGTAGGTTCAACAACAATATAAGATGTTGGAACTGGTAGGTTCAACAACAATATAAGATGTTGGAACTGCAATCTTGTTGGACATATTGCTACACATTGTTACACTATGAGATGCTACAGTTGTGGTGGATATGGCCACAAAGCCCATGAATTTGGAACTCAAAAAGACAGTCAATAAGAAATGCTTCACACAATATGAAAAGAAGAGTAAATAAGACATGGAAAAGAAAATATGAAGTACCAAACAAGAAAGATGATGGATATATTTCTCTTGAAATTGATGAAGTTCATAATAGGAGTTTGGTGGGTGAAACTTCTAATAAGGAATATTCTCTAGACAAGGATAAAGAAGCTTCTGGTGTACATAATAGTGACGTGGATGATGAATCTCCAACAAAATAACATCAAGAAGAATTGAGTGATGATTATCTCCGAAATATTTCAATCCTATTTTAATGGTACACTGAAACTCCTTATGAACCCTGGTTTGGAAGAGCTCCTTCAGTAAATTACTTCAAGGTCTTTTGAAGTAATTGTTACATAAAAAGGCTTGATGAGAACCTCGGATAATTTGATGCTAGACCTAATGAAGGTATCTTTCTTGGATATGCTTCTAAAAATAAAGCATGAAGATGCTACAATCTTATACTACACAAGATTGTTGAGAGTGCATATGTCAAGGTGGATGATCTAAAAATGATAAGGATAAAAAATCAAGAAACTATACTTGACAGCGAAGACGAAGATTATGATGAGTCAGTTGGCACACAAGCAGAATAAGTAGAAGAGAATAAAGGGAAGAGGATGATATGGATACTAGTGAAGACGAAGAAGATATTCAAGAAGAAGAGATAAGAGAAGAATCCCCAAGAAGAGACACAAAACACCCTCAAGAATGACTCAAAAGAATCATCCTGAAGAATTAATTATTGGAAATAAGAGTTATGGAGTGCACACAAGAAGACAATTGTTTTATCAAACAAAAATAACACTTTTGTCACAAATTGAGCCCAACTCAATCAAAGAGGCATGTACAGATGAGAATTGGGTCAATGCTATGGATGGAGAATTGGACCAAATTGAAAAAAATCAAACTTGGGAACTAGTTCCAAGACTAAAAAATAAAAATGTCATTGGAACTAAATGGGTG
>CBVK0103386846.1:0-12674 GCA_900067695.1 Picea abies | reverse complement strand
CTCGGCAAGTGGGAAATTTGAGACATTCAGAGAAACTTGGATAGGGGAAAGATTTCTTTCCTCACTAAGATGGAGTGTTGACAATTATAGTACGGACAATAATTTCACACAGGGTTTGTGTGAACGTGCGAGTAGTTCAAGATATTTTCAAAAAATGATTTTATTTTTGAAAAATAAATTCTATTTTGTTATTCATTCGAGTTAAAAAGTGAAAGTATTATTTTTAGTGGTTTAGTCTAAAAAGTGCATTTTATGCATGCATGACTTAGACTAGGAGCAATCTAGAAAATAGATTATGGTTTTGGTTTCAACTAATACTATAAAGACATGGAAAAATAGAGTTCATACACAAGAGAACACTTGAGTAGTTGAGTAGGTTGAACAATAGAGATGGAGAGAAAATAGGAAGTTAAGAAAGAGATGTTTTCGGTAGCATGCAGTTTTGTACAGTTGTACAGATACTTACACTTGTACGGACATAATTGTATTGATGCCCATATGGTTAGTATGAATAGGTTGTATAATCACATAGTGGGTTGTACTCTTTCAACAAGTTGTTTTGCTTAGTTTGAGGTGTTTTTTGGTATTCGTGCAATGTTGTTTTTTGGGTAGCTTGTGGAGTTTTTTTTTGTAAGTTTTTCGAAGGAATTAAAAGCTAGTTTCAAATGAGTAATTACTTCTTTTGTGTGAAATCAAGTTTTATGCTTTTGTTATTTAATTTTCAGTGATCGTGTGATTAATGCTATGGTTTGAAAGTTATTTTTGCAAGAATTTAATTTAACAATCCATTTGTTTGATTTAGATCATAAGGACTTTAGTCACCGAGGTCTTGGGGATTTTTCATACATAACTCCGACATCTCATAGGAGTTGTGAGCTCAAGCTATTTAGGACTAGAATATGGCGTTTGTAGGAGACAACCTTTTTAGAGCTTTTATGATTTTAGGGGTTATATCAAAGAGTTTAGTGCTAGGTCAAACCACTTATAACTGTAATATGGTCTCTTTGTTGCTCCTACATTGCACTACACCATTAGTTTAAAGGTAATTTTCATCTTGTTTAAGATACATTAGTTTAAGTATATTAATGGAAAACAAACAACTACAAATAGGTCAATGTGAATGGGACTAAGAGAAAACATCCATCTCTCGGATAAAACAAAGTAAATAAAAACAATTAGCTACCAGAGCACATGGGTATTGTTAGCTACCATGGCATGTGAGTATTGTTGATTGAAGCTACAAGATAAAAGTTGCAAGCTATAAGTAGGTTGCCAAAGGTTCACCACACAAAAATATCCCTCCCTTGATTCAAAAATCAAGGGACTGATGTCGAGAACTCTTGGTGCTCGTGGTTGTTGATGTGGAGGACAAAGAAAGGGGGTTTCCTCGCCTGAGTTGTTGATAGAAGGGAACTCACTGATGCACTGTTAGATGATGTTCTTTGGGTAGCAGCTAGGGCTGAAAGGGTTTGGTGGCTATCCAATGAATTGAACATCTTACCTTGGAGGTGCTTGGTTCTATGTCAAAAACTTATGGCACTTGTGTTTGAGTTCAAGGATAGAGACATACAAGGGGTTTCCTGGCTTGAGTTGTTGATAGCAATGAACTCACCGATGCATTGGCAGATGATGTCCTTTGTTGATTGGCCAGGTTTGAAAGAGCACAATGGTTATCCCATGAATTAAGTGATAAATTTTGCTCATATAACACATCTTATTGGAGAAGGAGGTGTTTGGTTATGAGGTGCAAATTGCTTTTTTATCTAAAGCTTGAGAGGTAGAATCTATTTGTATCTTTTATTGTCTTTTCATAGATCGACCACATCCAAAGTTAATTGTTTTCCTTATATTTGTTTTCCTTAAATATGGTCATTGATCTCAAAGAACTTTGCGTATATAAATTCTCTAGTTTGATACACGTCACTTTTTAATAGATTTTCCAAATAATGTCTTAAAGAACCTAACCTAATTGGTGAAGTACGGGATTTTGTTTTTATTCATGAGGAACTTATGTCATAACCTTGTGTAGTATGGGTGAGTGTTGAGTATACTTATTCATGGAGAACCTATGTCATAACCTAGTGTAGTGTGGGTGAGTGTTAAGTATTCTTGGGAGTTTGCACCCATTCCAAAGCATTTGAGGTTGCATAGTTGGATATAACAGTGCAACTTCAAATGCCTTCGGATGGGTGCAAACTCATTTGAATTCTTAGCACTCGTCATGTATTATGGAAATCTATACTTACCCATTAGGAAACTTTTATTTGAGGTGGGTGTTGTTGGAGATTTGCAACTTCTGGCAATCATTCTCCACAAGAAAGTACAAGAAGACCCATCTACACCATTACAGAAGCCCTAGGAAGAAGTTGAAGACCCGGGAAGAGAAGGTGGCCCCAAACTAGTGCCCAGATCAGTATAAATACATGGCTAGCTCATTTGATTTTGACAGGCAGACAGTTCTCCCTTCTGTAGTGTGCACAAGGCAGTTGCAATTGCAGTTTTGGTAATTTCGCTATTTCTGGTTTTCTGGTATCTTGGAGGGTGCGACACACTTGGAAAATATCTTGCTTGGTTATTCTTGGTCATCTTATTGAGGCACTAGGTCTTGAAGACACTAGCCTTGAGGAGGATCTTCTTTGTATTGATGGTGATGTACTAGTAATATCTTGGACTGAATTCTTTTATAGAAAGATTGTTGGGTTTTCTCCCAAGGTTGGGTTTCCTAGGATAAACTCTTGTGTTGTGTTCTGGTGTCTACCGTGCATGGTTAATATTTCTAGATCTTGTTATTTCCGTTCTATTGCTATAGTTGAGATTTTCGGTGTATAATTATTCTATGATAATTGTGATATAAAAGTAAATCTTGTTTGTAATTATAAGGAAATAACTATCAAGAGTTGAGAATCATATAAACATCAACATGGTTTCAAAGCTAGTTGAAATATTGCCACTGCACAGTTTTTGGTTGCCGTTCACATACCTGAACTTGTCAAGCTCATTGAGCAACTTATTGGAGGACGCTGAGATTAATATTTCCATATATCAGCTCGCCCTAGCCTAGTGCACTTCTTGGTGGTCTCAGAACTTAGTGAAAGTTGAAATTTCACCTAAAACCCACTACTGTAATTGCAACAACTTTCTTTGTGAAGCTCGATAAGCATTTATTGGGCTGAGTTGAGGAAAACTTTTTGTATAGAGCAACTTGCCTTGCCCTAGCACACCTACTACACTTCTCAGATTGACTTTCTGTCAAAATTGAAATTTTAGGTTTTTTCAGGCTTATTGACATTTCCTCGACATTGAACTTTTTTCTATCTTGATTTTGTGATTTCTTCATGTATTGATGGTGTCCAGTTTCAGATAAAAAGACAAGATGGAAGGTGCTACAAATCTTAGAGGCATGCACTTGTATATATTTCCAATTTATATCAGTGAGTAGAGCATGAGGGTGTTTGCAGGAGATGTACAAGGACCTTTGTCCAAACAATCATTGTAGATTCAAAGGGATCTTAGATCTAGTTCACTCAGAGAGAGCCCAAGAGTTGGAGGCGGCGGTGGTGATGTCGCCTACAGTATGTGGCAAATGGGACAACAACAATTAAGACTCCAAGTTTGTATATAAGGTTTGATATTTTATATTGTTGCTTCGTAAGTAAGTGTTGTAACCGGGCAATAGTTTTTAGAGTTCTATTACTACTGAGTACTTTTGCTATCAAAAGTTTAATAACATTTGAATATTGTTAGTACAATGATCATTTTGTAAATGCTCATTGTTTAGTACTAATGATGCACTCATTTACAAGATGGAATTGATCTCTTCTAGGAGATGTTCTTGGTTGTTGTCTTGTCTCAGGTAGGTTACTATGGAGGTCACAACACTAGAAAAGTGTTGCTCTTGTCTTTTGCTCTTGTTTTGTTCCGGGAAGGTTACCACAGAGGAATGATTGGTAACAACACTAGAAAATTGTTGTTCCTATTTCCTTATCATAAGAATATTGTTCTTCTCTGCTATTTTTTCTTGTTATTACACTTGTTCCGGGCAGGTCACATGTGATAGCTCTGAGAGGGAGCTATAGTGATGGTTGCAGGAGGAAACAAATTAGATGGTATCTGGTTTGAGACATGGAACAGACTGATGAGACATGTAGTTGTATACACAATAGTATACATCCATGTACCCAAGGAGAAGAGGATGAAGTTAGAACCTTTCGAAAAGAAGGATACATTTTGTGGGATCCACATGGAGATTGATAGTGTGGAGTAGAAGACTCCGAAGGATGACTGCGTAGATCCCTCTAGCTCAGTTGATCACTCTTCATAGCATTGGGAAGAGTTCGTAGAGACAGAAGGACCAGAGGCGTTGCAGTGACTAGGAAGAAGCCATCATGGCTTCATGATACATTACATGATTCAATGAGACATGCAACTCTTCGTGATACTCAAAGATTCTCAAGTTGATACCAATCAGTCATGTCATTGACTCCAAACCTTCCAGTTATGAGGAGCAGGTGGCTTCACCAGTGGTGAGGCAGATGACCCCACCTAGTACCAGTTCAGAGGGAGCTAGAGTACAACTCATTGGAGATCAAACTTCAGAGGATATTAGCAGATGCAGAGGGAGTAGATGGCTTCAGAGATTGTACAGCCTCAGAGGGAGTCATGTTTCAGAGGGAGCTTGGTACTCCAGGAGCGATGGATACTTGATGAGATTGGATTTAACCAAGAATTATGTAGACTCAGAGTGAGCCTGATCTTGGATAGAGTCAGTTGGCTCAGAGGGAGTTCTCCCTCATATTCAGGTGGGAGAGAGACATTCTCCAGGATTGACAGATAAGTGTCATGAGTTGAGGAGGCTTTTAGGAGATGTGAGATCTTCTGGGAGGATGCACTTGTTTTAGTATATCTTGCTATAATGACAGAGGAGGGAACGAGTCAAGAGGATTGGGTATGGATTTTGTCTTAGTCGCAGAGGGAGAAGACCGTGAGGCAGACTGGACAACAGATCCTACTTCAGTGACAAAGGGAGTTGGCCTTAGAGTTTGAGATAAAGGATCTTGGCCAAATGTACTATGGCATTGGAGGTGTGATAGAGATCAAATGAGATCTTCCTTAGTCAAGGGATATTGATGAGATTCAATATGATGGATTGCAAGTCCATGGTTACATCTATGGAGACAAATCTGAAGAAGTTGAGTGATTCTACTTCAGATTCAGATTTGGTGGATCCCACGATGTACATGCAGTAGATTGGATCCTTGATGTACCTGGTTAATGCTAGGCCAGATATTTGCTTTGTAGTAAGCACCATGAGTGAGTATTTGGTTGATGCCAAGGCAATTCCAATGGGTGGGAGCGAAGCATGGTACAGTTGGATATGGTTTGTCTCAGGTGATGAAGTGAGGCTACAGAGATATATAGATTCTGATTGAGCAGGGAGTGCACTAGACAAATTGAGCACCTCAGGGCGCAACTTCAACTTGGAATCAATTACGATTTCCAGGATAAGCTGGAAGTAGGCTTCTGTAGCACTCAGTACAACATAGACTGAGCATGTCACAACCAGTGTTGCAAGTTGTGACGTGGTGCAACTTCAGAAGCTTCTTGCAAGACTTCATCCGAGACATGGTGCAAAAAGGAGCAGTGAAGCTCTAGATGAGCATATTGCAGATATCCTCCCAGAGTGGCCATTCTGACTTGGATGAGGAGGATGATACATAGGATTAACCATGTTGATTTGGCTGGTGATGAGTGTTCATGTTTCAACATCGGGAAGACATTCTCCCAGATTAGTCATGCACAAGGCTATGCTAGTGTTTATATGACCAAATGGAGAATGATTCATTCACTCACGGGGCTCTACTAGTGGTGAATGGCCCAGGTATGTTGATGTTCTCTAGGCAATAACATCGGACAAACATTTTCCTATATTGGTCATGCACGGGGCTATGTTAGCTTTGATATGACCAAAGGATAATTATTCATTCACTTACGGGGCTTTGCTAGTAGTGAATGGCCCATAGCTTTGGGCATACATTATCCTAGATTGCTCATGCACAGGGCTATGCTAGTGCTGATATGACCAAGGGTAATGATTCAGTCATCCACAGGGCTTTGCTAGTGGTGAGTGGCCCAGGTAAACATCACACAAACATTATCCTAGAGTAGTCATGCACGAGGCTATGCTAGTGCTGATATGACCAAGGGTGATGATTCATTCACTCACGGGGCTTTGCTAGTAGTGAATGGACCAGGTATATCCCTTCTTCTGACAATGAGTGGATGGAATCTATCACATGCATATTTTAGGATGAAATGCATGTGCGGAGATGGCACATCAATATGGCTCATGAAGAGACTTCTCTATAACAGAAGAAATCCAAGCATGGAGAATGTCTCCCTCGTTCAGAGGGAGTGTTGGAGATTTGCAACTTCGAGCGGTCATTCTCCAAAATAAAGTATAAGAAGACTCATCTACACCAAGAAAGAGTGTCTCTCACTGTCTCATTGCAATTTTGATAATTTCTCTATTTCTGGTATCTTGGAGGGTGCACCACACTTGGAGAAGATTTTTTTTGGTTATTCTTGGTCATCTTATTGAGGCGCTAGGTCTTGGAAACACTAGCCTTGGGGAGGATCTTCTCTATATGGTATTTTGGCTATTGATGGTGATGTATTGGTAATATCTTGGACTAAATTCTTCTATAGAAAGGTTGTTGGGTTTTCTCCCAAGGTTGGGTTTCCTAGGATAGACTCTCGTGTTGTGTTCTTGTGTCTACTATGCATGGTTAATATTTCGAGATCTTGTTATTTTCATTGTATTGCTATAGTTGATATTGTCAATGTACAATTATTCTATGATAATTGTGATATAAAAGTAAATATTGTTTGTAATTATAAGACAATAACTATTAAGAGCTGAGAATCATTTAAACATCAACAGATGCAATGTTCCCCAACTTAACCGGGGGACATTATTATGCGAAATACATATAAAATTTGAAATTTTTTGCTAACTTAATTCTTGTAGCTTACCAACTATGAATTAAACACAGATTTAACCATTATGATACCAATAACTTAATACATCTACAACATGTTTAATTAAACATGAATGCAACGAATTAACTAACTTACAAAAACATATAAATTATTCAAAACCATAGAGTAAAATGCACATCAACTAAATTCATATACTAACTTAGGAAACAAATAAACACATTTTTTTAAACACTTGTGCAACTAATTGCTTGGGACAGATGTTCCTCCCGGCCATAGAATTATTGTTTAAGATCTCAATAAGGAGTCACCCCCAAGTTGGGGCTAGGTATCCCACTATCTCATCACAACTTAGATATCCCACAACACATTGGCCTTCACCTACATCTATCTTGATTTTCACTGGCTCTCTTTCTCTTGAATTTCCCAACCCAAATAATGTACCCTTTCACTACTCTCAGTCCATCAGGCATCCTATTTGTTTATCACGGTCTCTCTGGCATAGATAACTGAAAATCTCACTTCTGGGATCTCTAGAGAACTCACTACTAGAAAAAACTGTCAGTAAAACAACAACAATCACTTATTGTTATAGTGCAACTCACCCAGGAGTTCACTATTCAAACATGACAACTTGGTTCTTCAGTATTCAACTCCAAAACACTTCTAACATGCTCTAGAATTTGCCCAATCTTCTTGTTCCAGCTCCAGTGTTTTTCTTCCCTGCTCTTTGCTACTTGTTCATAAAAAAAATGTAAATCTGCATGTTTTGTCCATACAAATTTCCTCTATTTTCCCAAGACAGTTGACTGCTCACTTTGTCCAATGTTGATTGTACTTCAACCCTATGCTCCCTAATAACTATGGGATGTGACTTTCTACACCCACCTTCTTACAAGTATTAAGTGATTGAGCTCTCATACATTCAACTAGAAAATAGAAGGTCGTCCCAAAGATATTAAAATTCAAAAAATTTGGTTCGGATTAATACCCATAAATAATTTCTCCCTTGGACTCCTCTTAGACACTTCTATTTCTTGTGGAAAACTTAACTCCCATCTTTGTCCATGTTCCCCAATAGTTGGTATCACATCTTATTTATTTAAAAATAGAAATACAATTCACATATTACATTGCTTGGCCATAGTCACATTTCATATCTACATTGTGCTTTAATTACACTGGAGATTGTAGCGGGGATGTTACATTCCCCCTTCCCTGCAATTTTGCATTGTTCTCGGTACACAACACCATGTCGAAATATATATACAAATTCATAGCACAATACTTATAAAATTAAAAAAATTATGCAGTTTTACAACTTTAATAGCAGTTCCAACCATGATCACCTATTCTTTGCCACTCGTTGAACCAATGAATGTGCCCCCTTCATTGCTCAGTGCATCTATTTACACCATTCTTTTATCAGGGGTGTCAGCGCAGATGTCCATAATTTCTGAGATGTGGTTCTAGAACTTTAGCTGCCAAAAAATGAAGTCTTGCATTTTTAGCGTTTGTTTTCTTCAAAATTGTCAAAAATTTGTGGGTATTCCTCTTGCATAGTTTTTTCTCGCTCCCATGTTGCGTTTTCAGGACCGTAACAAGTTTATTGAATCTTTACCATCCCTATGGCTTTGTTCCTGAACACTTTAACTTTTTGGTCCAAGATGCGTACTAGTTCCATCCAGAAATCCTATTCATTTTCCACCTGGATCACAATTCAATCAATTATGTGGTTAGGGTTAGACACATATTTCTTTAATAATGACACATTAAATACATTATGCACTCTCATGAATGCAAAAAATGTTAGCATGTATGCAACTGACCCTATTTTCTCTCAAAAGGTTCACAATATCTTACTACCAACATTGGGCAACAACCCAATCCTAGCGAACTTTTTTTTCGCTTCACTTAAAAAAAAACATGTTCACCCACTTTAAAATCTCTGAAAACTTCGTTCTTATCTACAAAACTTTTTTGTTTGTCTTGGAAATCCTTTAAATTCTGTTTGATCTTTGTCATCTACTCTTCCATTTCTTTTGATAAGTCTGGTTGAATAACAATTGTCTACTGGGTTATCCCAACTCATTGGTGTGTTACACTTCCTCCCATATAATGCTTCAAATGGTCTCATTTTTAATGAGGCTTGATATCCATTATTGTAAACAAACTCTACTAAGTGGATATCATCCTCCCACTTTAATGGTTGGTCTATTACATACATTCTGAGCATGTCTTCAATTATTATGTTTGTTCTCTATGTTTTCCCATCCGGCTTTGAATGATACGTTGTACTGAGATTTAAGTTTGTTCCGAAGCCTTTGAACAAACTTTTCCAAAAATTGGATGTGAATTTTGGATCTTTGTTTTAAACAATTGCCTTGGGCACTCTATGTGTAGCTTTGTTCAATTTGTCCACCATTACCATGGTGGAATCATGTTGTTTTATTGTTATGGACAACTTTGCAATAAAATCAACTGTTGAGTGCATTAGCCACCTGATTTTTCTTTTCTTTTATATGCTTAATTTTAAATTCATATTCACTCATAAATTCCAACCATCTCATTTGTATGGGATTTAATGTTGGTTGTCCAAAGACATGCTTCAAACTATAGTGGTTTGTCCTTAACTCAAATCTTCTCTTCACGAGGTAATGTTTCCACATTTTTAGTGCATGTACAATTGTTGCTAATTCCAAATCATGGGTAGCATAATTCCTGTCATGCTATTTTAATTTTCGGGACTCGTAGTATACCACATTATTTTTTTCAGTGAGGACTCCACCGAGCCCCTCCTTTCATGCATCCATGCACAAAAAAAAGCCTTCATTCAGATCCACAATCTTTAAGATTGACACATTTGTCAAAATATCTTTCAATTCCTGAAAACTTTCTTCACATTTTTGAGTCCATTCAAATTTCATTATTTTCTTTTGAAAATAAGTGATTGGGCTTGCAATTTTTGAAAACTATTTTATGAATCTTCAGTAATAATCGACAAGACCTATGAATGATCAGAGCTCTGTCACATTTCGCGGCGCTGACTATCCTCTAATGGCCTCTATATTCTCGTGATACATTGCTACCCCTTCTGCTGAAATAATATATCTCAATTAGTGAATCTTATTTTGATATAATACACATTTATTTTGACATACAATTTATGCTCTCTTAGAACTTGCAACATCATTCTTAAATGTTTCTCATGCTCTTCCTCTGTTTTTGAGTAGATGAGAATATTATATAAGAAAAAAACCACATACGTGTCCAGGTATTCACTGAGCACACCATTCATTCATCAGACACATGAAAACAATCGGGGCATTTGATATTCCAAAATGTACTACCATAAATTCAAAATGCACATATATTTTTCTGAACATTTTCTTGTTGATATTTTCTTCTTTTATCCTCACTTCATGATACCCTGATTTCAAGTCAATCTTAGAAAATATTCTTGCACCTTTTAGCTGGTCAAATAAATCATCAATCCTTGTCAAATGATATTTTATTTTATTTATGGTGACCTTATTCAACATTCTAAAACAAATGCACACCTTTAAAGTTCCATCTTTATTCTTCACTAAAAGCACCGAGGTTCCCCAAGGTCATACATTTGGGCATATATACCCCTTCTTCAAAAATTCTTCAATTTGCATATGTAACTCTTTCAATTCTAGTGTGCCCATCCTATAAGGTGTATTGGACACCGAGGCAACTCCTGACACCAAATCAATAAAGAAATCAATGTCTCTCTTTGGTGGCAGTCCTGGGATTTCCCAAAAACATCTTTCAAAATTTTTCAATACTGGATGTTCTTCAATTCTTTCCACTTCATCTCTAACTACTTCTTCCATATGGGTTGCAAAAATATGACATCCCTTCTTGAAACTCTTTTTCAACTACATAGATGAAATTTATCTAACAACTACAACTCTTGGAATGCCTTGAACTTTCCCTTGCTGCCCCTCTCCATTAAGACAAGTGATTGTCTTGTTATAACAGTCTAGGACCACATGGTGTTTTTCCAGCCAACCCATGTCGATTAAACAATCATATGAACCCAATGGTATGATGTTTACATCTACCTTATTTCTAAGTCCATTCATGTCTATTGGGCAATCTTTAATCAACTCACCGATTTTCCTCTTAGCCTTTCTGGCCAACTGAATTACCCAATATTTCTCATGCTTACTTCTTTGTAAGTGAAATATTTCAATAATGTTAGAGTTTATGTAACTAGCTCCATAATCAATTAAAATTGCTATGGGTTGATTACCAATCTTACCTTCCACTTAAATCATGGGGGATTGGTATTCTTCTTACTTGTTGTCAAAGGACGCATAAAACCTTGACATGTTTCCTCCCATGTCTTCAACTATTTCAACGTCTTGGATGTTGTGGAAAGCTCTCATCCTTTCTCCTTTGTGAGGGAAGTCCCTATACAAGTGATATCTCTCAATCCCCAACATTGTACATGTTGCTGCCTTTTCCTTTTCCCAAATGAATCTTCCATCCTTGGCTCATTTTGGGCTTATTGAACTCGTTGATTCGCTTGTGAGTTGTTCCTGAAAAAGGACGGATTAAAAGTTTTTTTTTTTCTTTTATCTCTTTTTCCTTTCATATTGTCATTCCAAGAGTTTTGAAACATTGTCGTCCCTCTTTTTTGCTCATAAATATGTTTTTCTCTCCGTATGACCTTCCCCAAAGTCTTGGGGTTATCATAGTGTATCTTGTCACTATAGAAGGAGAGTATCGCACTAAAAAACCTTTGGATTTTGACCTTCTCATCCTTTATGAAGCCTACATACTTCATCAACTCAAAGAACCTATTTTTATATTCATTTATTGTCATGCTCCTCAGCTTGAGTTCAAAGAACTCCTTCGTCTTCTTCTCATAGTAATTCTCTGAGAAATATTTCTCCTGTAAACATTCTTTGAACTTCCTCCATGGGACTCTCTTTTCATCAAGGTGCCTGGCTTGCTTAAGCTGATCCCACCACATAGTTGTTTTTCCTTGCAAGTGGTAGGTTGCAATTCTTGTTTCTACATGAAGGAATAATCATGCAGTTGGAAATATTTCTTCATTTCCAACATCTAGGTCTCGACCTCCTCTCCCTTCATGTGTTCACCATTGAAAGTTGGTGGATTGATTTTCTTGAGTTCACTTTGAAAGATGTCTATCTCAGGCCTTCTCCTTTGCCTCTTGACATGAGACACACTTGGGTTGCTCCTTGACCTTGAACTTTCACAAACTCTCCTGGTGGATTTCCTTGGGAAATGATGGCTCCTGCTCATTCTCCTTGATTTTCTGTCATTCCCATGCTCATCCCTTTTGCTATGGGATATGGGTGTTGTCACTTGTCTAGCACTAACAACTTGCTTTGTGTCAGAGTCTTTATTGGCTTTCCTCTACAACATATTCAAACTCAGAAGTATCTCTTTTTGGACTTTCATAATGTTCTAATTACCTGCCCTATAGATTTTCATTTCTCTGTAGACTTCTCATTGTTACATGCTCATGCTTGCAGGGATAATTTTAAGGATGGAAATTTATCTCAGAATGTAGAAACCTTGACGAATCTTACTAGTCCTTAATATGCAAACTATAAAATGTTTGGCAATATTTTTGTAAAAATATTCAAATTTCTAAGGATTTTATATAGTTTTTATAA
>CBVK0103386812.1:0-20458 GCA_900067695.1 Picea abies | reverse complement strand
TAGATCAGATCTAACATTCTTATACATCATTAGCACTAGCATAAGCAGATCTATCTAATCATCTCAAAGCACTTAGCAAAAGAAGACAAGCACAAAGCAAGACAACATAGTGTTTACATTGTTCACCCCCACCCTAGGGATACATCCACCAACTCTTCTTCTTTACTATCTTTAATCAATCGGTTACAAGCACAGAGCCATCAAAACTCTACTCCGCACATGACAGAAGATCTGCGCAGCTCGCTAGATCCTTCTTCCTTGCGTTACAACACCCAGCCTTCCACAATCTGTTACAAGGACCTGCACTTAGCTCTGTAAGTCTCTTACAGTCATGCACAAATCACTTACAGACCCTACTTGCACTTAGCATACATTCATATAGATGCCTATCCCACTCCTTCTTACATTGCCTAGCCTTCTATTTATACAGTACAAAATAGGCCTAAGCATGGGTAAACCCATGGGTCGTCATCCCAATCCCGTTACATAATCCCAAAAACCCAAAAAGGCTCCAAAAGTGGGTCGAGATCCTTTGATCTCTGCTTCATCTTGTGCTCCTCCTTCGACAGGCTATCGAAGTCCCAAAATAGGTCAATATGACCAAGAATCTCCCAAAACTTGGTCAAGGGCCAACAGAGACAAATTCTCGACAATTGATCAGGTGTTGTATCCAATGGGGGAACGTGAACCTTTTCTTTCCTCTTTTGGCCTGAGTAATTTTGTTCTTCCTCTTGAGTATGATATTAATTTTTATGAGACCTCGAGCTTTTGTGTGTATGTGTTTTCGAGTCCTAATTTCTTGGATGTTTAATTTCATTCATATGAGGCTATCCTTGAAGCATTGATAATGGATTTTCGACCTCTTTCTGAACTAGAAAATTTAGTAGTTGGTTACCAAAGAAACCCTTAGTCTGAGCCTAGCGATGGGATTTACCTGTTAAAGTATTGTGCATAATCCGCAAGGTTATGCGATGATTTGTACATATTGTACTTTTAGGGTTTCTTGTTTTCAAGTTTTGTATTCCATAGAAAATGTTATTATCATAGGTTTCTATATTGGACTTATTAAATTATGGGTAAGTGTTTTTGGTCTTATATAAAGGACTTTGGAGACGTTTTATTTGGTTCCTTTTTTCCCATGTCAATCCATTATGGCAGGTAATGATCTCAAAATTGGCATACAGGTTATATTTTCTCCTTCATGCATTTTTTGCATTATATGTTTCTTGTTTCATTTGACCTTAGGATAGATCCCACTAAGTTGTGACACATAACCTTCTCTATTGTTTATAAGTGTTTCATTTGACCTTAGGATAGACCCCCCTAAGTTTGGATACAAAACCTTCTCTACTATTTAGAAGTTTCATGGGTGCCCCAATTAGAACCATGTTCATAGTTTGGTGCCCATGTTGAAGTACTATCATAGACTCGAGAGCTCTATTTAGTCCTACCATGAATTTGAATTGAATCATCATATATTTTTCTCATCCTTATTCTGGCTAATACCCTATGGGGCTCCCTCATTTATGTGTTGAGATGTAATACTGCATTGCATTCCACTGCTTGTTCTTTTGAGACTAATGTCGGCTTCAACTTGTTGTTGCTTAGCCACTTCTTCATGCATTCTCATTAGTTTCTATCTTTGCATATTTTTATGTTGCAATTTGACACATGTACCCTATGAGGAAACATTCCCCTGAATGTCCATATCCTGCACATGCTTCCTTGCATTGAGCATAGGTATGCTCTATGTGCTTGGGACTAGTTTTCTTTCTCGTGACACTTGTTTCCTTTGTGTATTATAACATTCTTTTATCCTTTTTCAGGATTTCCAATATAAAAAAGAAAAGAAAAAACAAATAATAAAAAAAAGAGTGTGGGAATGAGTCTTATTTATCCTTATTGGCAGCAATTGAGTCGCCTCTGAACAAAGCACACAATTTTGAGTCAAGTCTCAACAATTTGGGTTAGTATGGCTTTAGGAAACTAAATCAGTTACACATAGTAGTCACTCCTCCGATTGGTTATTCTTCCAGTCAATATGGAGAGTATGTCATTACCTCCTGCATCAAAAAATTATGTCAATGTTCATTTTCAGTCTATGCTACCCGAGTCACATAATGTGTCGTGTTTTTGTTTAGAGGAAGTTTTAACATGTGTCGACCATTCCACATAATTCTTGGCTTTGCAAGTCGGCCTTCCCATGTATCAATTACATCTTAGAATCAAGAGTATCTTTGTCCTATACTCATGCTAGTATGGATGGTCCTCATTGACTTCTTACCGATGG
This sequence comes from Picea abies, assembly GCA_900067695.1. Lineage (NCBI taxonomy): Eukaryota > Viridiplantae > Streptophyta > Pinopsida > Pinales > Pinaceae > Picea > Picea abies. The sequence goes on along the minus strand of CBVK0103386812.1, from coordinate 18,168 downwards.
GTTAAGATCTTATCGATTAAGACAAATTTCTTTGAGAGTTTGATCTAGAGTTTCACCTTGGGCCTATTTACATCATTAATAGGTGACCTTGTGCTCAACAAATGACATTCCATCATTGGTCGTTGAATAAGTGCTTTCCCTTTTGTTCAAAGGAAAGAACAGTATTCACACATTGGGATTCATGCAGTGCCTTGGATTCAATTTTTCCCCATTTGTGGTTTCGTCACCTTTGTAGACAATATTGATTAATGGATGTTATTCAAAGGGTGTTTTTCATGCGTTGTTCACATCTGGTGCACCCAAGAGATGTACTTTTTGGTGTTCCTTTCAATATTTCATTTGAGTCCTTCCAAATCTTTGACATTCTACTACTTCTTGTGTTGGATGATGGGGGATTCCTTAATGCCCTCCTTCCAACATATCTCTTCTTATCGACTTCAACACATATTTCTCCGGGACATGGACCTAGAGTACTTATTAGTACCTTGGGGCTTACAGTCATCAGTGGTAGGTTCTCTCGCTATTAACAGTGGGAATACATCAATTTCCCTTGATCGATAGATTCTAGCATGTGTTCAACATTATATCCTCTATTCACACTTGTTAGATTGTATTAGGTATCTTGGCACCCATTATCATTATTAATTTGTTGTCTCAAATTTGTTAATGATATACATCAATGACTGGTAATCAAACAATGTCTCTTGTGTTCGAATTCAACACATATATTCACATGGTGTAGACTCGTACCATGACAACTGATTTGAAGACCTCATAAATGTAGTGGCATCACCCCTTTTATGTTGTTTCCTAAGTTGTGATTGGATAGTGCCACTCCTCACATCAGTGCTTGTGAAGGACCAGTTTCCAGCTCTTGCCTCCATATTTCCTTCACTAATTATGAGACATAGATCCACTATGTATCTTTTTTGTGGATATGATCTCTGATTGACATGGATCCACTATGTATCTCTTTCGTGGCCATGATCATTTCTTTATATATAAATTTTACATGGATCTGTAGTGCACTTGATTAGCGACCATGCTTATCATCACACCTGATCATGGGTATGTCTGCCTTGGGGATTGAGTATTCTAAATTGTTTATGTGTTTGGTTGATATCCTTAGATTGGATTCCAATTACCTTTACCTTGACACACTGCTCTTTGAATAATTATAATGTATTTCAGCCATCATTTTCTCTTCTGGCCTCACACTTTAGGGGGCATTTGTTATAGTGTCAATTTCCACCTTTGAAGCATTGAAAAAATTATTGGCCTAATTCCTATCCTATTTACAAACTAATTTCCCCCATACCTCCTTAAGAACTTTCAAAAAACCTCTTTTTTGAAGTTGTACATGCCCTCATAGTTATGAAGCATGCATACACATGGGCCACTAAAGGGACAGTTGCATACATGTTAGAAAATGATTAAAAACATATATTTATGCTTAATTAAATGTTAAGTTATGGGTTTGGTTAGTCTCCTAACTCCTTTTACCCATACTCAACCATCTCTAACCAACTAGAGACCACATGAAAGGACCATTTTTTCCAAGGAGAAACAAAATGACAAGTAATGATTCTTTGTGCACCTTAAGAAAATCTTTGTTTTGATATCCCCGCCAAGTCTATAAATCCTTATACATCCCTGTTGCTTCTAGTTTGACCTAGAAACCCTTGTTTCCAACCCCTTTCTAATCACCAACCTATATTTCCAAGAGTTTCCCTCTATATTCTTTTTGGGACTGTGGTGAATTTGGAGTCAATGTCATATTTCATAACAGGAGAAAGAGTGGAGGGACCTAGAATCTCTCTCGACAGGGAAGTGTCATGCAAGACAAGTATAAAGTTGTAACCACCATAACTGCTAAATAAATATAGAAACTCGTTCCTTCGAAATATGTTGTATTTGTAACATTTTGTTTGAAATATTTTCATATGTATTTTGTAGAATATTAATTGTTGAGATATTAATGTTATATTTCATTAAACTAACATGTAGTTATTAGTATAACTACCTATATGTATAGTCTTGCATCTTTAAAGTTCTTGCAGGTTGTAGAGGAGCTGTTGGAAAAGAGTGAAGAGACTAAGACAATCGAGAACGACATCATCGTAGGACTCCAGGTGAGTTAATCTTTCTCTTCCTCCTAGCAGTTAGTTATTTCTTTTGAAACCAATTATTGTATCTTTGTTGCATGTTCTATTTGGGAATTGGTTTATGTACAACCATTGGTATGCTGCACTATAACCCACTATTGTAGGGGATTTTCCATGAAAGTGAGTATTCTACTATTTTATTCATTAATAGAAGTTGGGTTTCATTTTATTTTTTCACTCTCTATATTTCTTGGTGTGTTCCATTTCATTCTCAATATAATCTAGATCATAAACAAAAAAAAGGGTTGATGTAAAATAATCCTAGAGATGGGAGCTCTTAATAAGGTAGATTAAAGGATATATTATATTTAATATCAAGGTCAAATGATAATATGTAAGCCAAAACACAAAACATGTTAGAGTATATTTTATCAAATATGGAATCAACTAGCTCACAAGGGATGGATGGAGGGACTAACTTCAAGTTGTAGTTAGACACCTAGTAGGTAGTGAGAAATGTGCTTGTAGACATGATTAAGGATAGCAATGAATGTATGGAAGAAAGTGTAGACTAGATGTACATCCTGACATAAGCTCTTTGATAGAGGAGAATAACAATAAATGGGAGTTGATTATTTTTTTATTGGTCAACATGAGAATAAAAATTTGATAGGGTTCAAAGTAAGCTAATATCAGAGGTGAGAGCCCTCTATGAGGTGGAATAAAGGACACACTCTCCTTATTAAGGCTATTTATAAATATTTCCATCACTGTAACTCATGACATAACATATTTTATCAGAGTATGGAATCAACTAACTTGTAAGGAATATATGGAGAGACTAATTTCAAAGAACCAAGGATGATAAATAACAAAAAACTAAATGCATCAATGAACGAATGCATCAATTTTACCATTTTTTACTTATTTTTGAGTGCCTATAAAAATTATGGGACAAGCTATTCTTTTTGCCAAACATTCAATTTTTTTTTTATCATGTTTGATATCAAGAGGTTTTTGAAAAATACCAAGCCCTAGGTGACTAAAGTCCTTATGACCTCATTTAAACAGGTAAATTGTTGAATTTAATTAACCAATATTTAAATTTTAGACCATATCATCAATCACACAATAGCCAAAAATAAAATAACGGAAGTATAAACAATTTCACACATACATAGGTAATTATTCCCTCAAAAACAACTTTTCATTCCTTCAAAAACCTTACAAGGAAACCTCCACAAGTTAATTAAAACCAACAAATGCACAGTTATCGAAATCACTCTAAATTGAGCTTGCACAACCAGTGGAATAAACCATAAACAATAGAAAATTGTGTACGACCAGTTTGAAAAAACCATAAATACTAGAAAAATGTTTTACGGCCCATAGGACAATCTGTATGGCTTATTTGTACAATTGTATGGAGTTGTTTTTTACACTTGTAGAAAACTACACGACACTTGTATGGATTGTTTCCTACTACCCAAATTCACCTTTGCTTGAATCCTTGCTCTCTGTCTCTCTTAGTTGCTTAACCTGGTCCAATATTCATGTGTGTCTAAACCTTCTATCGTGTCCTATCTTTATACTTTTATCTGAGACCCAAACCCTAATCTACTTTTGAGATTACTCCTAGTCTAAGTCATGCATGCATGAAATTCAATTTTTATACTCAACTGCTAAAAATAAGACTTTCACTTTTTGACTAAAGTGAATTACAAAATAGAATTTACTTTTCAAAAATAGAATTTCCTTTTTTTTTAAATTACTTTTTGAAATTATCTTGAACTACTTCTCACATGTTCACATGGAACTTGTGTGGAAGTTCCTATCCAAGCTATAATTCTCAACACTCCCTTCTCATCAAGGAGGGAATATTGCACCAATCCAAGTCCATCTCTGAATGCCTCAAAGTTAGGGCTTGGTCAGAGTATCAGCTACTTGTTAATCCATGGGAATATACTGAAGATTCATTGCTCCCTTCTAAACCCTATCACATATGAAGTGATATTTTATATCTATATGTTTTGACCTATCATGAAATAATGAATTATCAAATAGTTGGATACAACTCTAATTATCACAGTGAATGACTGTAGTTTCCAATTCATGATCAAACAAACCTACAAATAACTTACGAAGGCGAATAGCCTCACAACTAACAGTACTAGATGTCATGTACTCTTGTTATGAACCAAATGCTTAAGATATTAGAATAAACCAGAAGTACAGACCATGTACATTAATGTGAGCATGGAGCACAACTCCAATATAGATAAGAAAGATGAGTTACACAATAACTCCTTAAATTATAGGAGAACCTCCTCCAAATACCCAATTACATTCATACATCATAATTCACATGTCCTCAATAATGAATACATGATATCTATATATACCTATTCATACACTACACATGAGGCCCATTTACTATTAGGTCGGCCCTATTACATATATATTTACATATTACATGTAAATTTAGCCCTATATATGCTCCCCCTTGGGGTCATATCATGTACATTTAACCCCATATATGACCCCCTTGGGTCATAACATTTAATCAAATAAATTGATTTTAAAAAGTAATCAAATTTGATTTAAAATTATTTTCATGGTTCAATATGCAAACTATTTTCATTATTTGCAAGACTAATATTAAAAACTATTATAGTCTAGGTCACTTTAGATGAAGGTACTTTTGTCTCTTTTTTATATCTAATATAGAATTTAGAATTATTTTCATGATTTAATAGAAGATTTCATCAAACAAAGTGGATTAAAAAATTAATTAAATTTGATTTAGAATTGTTATCATGATTTAATGTGCAAGATGTTATCACTATTTGCAAGATCAATATTAACAACTATTATAGTCTAGGTCACTTTAGTTGAAGGTTTTTTTGTCTCTTTTTTATATTTAATATAAAATTCAGAATTAATTTCATAATTTAATGTCGAGAATTTAATCAAACAAACTTATTTAAAAAATTAATCAAATTTGATTTAGAATTGTTTTCATGATTTAATATGCAAGATGTTATCACTATATAAAATTGGAAGAATAATCATTTTGTTAGATTTAACTATCATAATTTTAATTCTAGTATTATTAATAGTGAGTTTAGTAAAATATTTAAGAATAAATTTAAGAAATGACATTTAATAAAAAAATAATTTTAAAAATAAATCAATTCGTGCATTATATGACATTAAAAAATAATTTAAAGAACATTAAATTATAATTTGTTGCAATCACAATCCAAATTAAATGATTTCATATAACTGAAGTTAAATATTATATTACATCTGCAAACCTAAATGAGTGATACATCTCAAAATTAATTTAAAAATAGAGAAATCAGTAATAATGTTAATCATTAACATACACATAATACATTTTATAAATCAAACAACATCAACCTCAACATAATATGAAAAAGCATAATATACATGAATGATAATATCAAAATCAATACATATGTCAAATATACATCTCAAGTAAAATATAAATGTAAAATATACATCACAATAATCAATATACATGTCAAACACTGCTAACTGACTGTTAGTGAATCCAAGGATGGATCGATGGATGGTGAAATTGACTGTGCAAGTGGAGTAGTAGGTGTGTTGGTTGATGGATTGGTGGATGGTGCAACTAATTATGCAAGTGGAGTAGCAGTCTTATTAGCGAATGGTGCAATTGACTGTGTTGGTGGATCCCAAGATGGATGGATGGATGGTTCAACTATCTATGTAGGTGGACTTGTAGGTGGATCGATAATGGATCAATGGATAGTGGAATTCGCTATGTTGGTGGATCCAAGGATGGATTCATGGATGGTTTAATTTCCTATGTAGGTAGATCGATGAATGAATCAATGAATAGTGCAACTGACTAAGTTGGCAAATCCAAGGATGGATTAGTGGATGGTTCAATTGTCTATGTAGGTGGATCAATGGATGGATTAGTGGATGGTTAAACTAGTTTTGATGGTGGATTCAATGATGGATCAATGGATGATTCAACTATATATGTAGGTAGAATCATAGGTGGATTGGTGGGTGGATCAACAAATGGTGAAACTGACTATGTAGTTGGAGGAGGAGGAGATAGTAAATGAGTATGAGGAAGTGGAGGTTTCTCATCATCTAAAGATGAAGCAGATGAAACATATGAAGAAGATAAATTAGCATGTTTCACAACTCATTGCCTTTACTCAAATATTAGGATGGGATATAAAACATATGATGCATAAAAAATGTCATATCATAAGGAAGGTTCCCATAAATCTATAAAGCTCAGGATCCTATGTGATGACTCCTCAAGGCCGCAGTTATGCCACTCCATAGCTAGTCATCAGTGTGCACAATCAATATGTGATTTGGTGATGGAACCTATGATATGGTCTCTATGGCATGCTAGGTTTATGCCCCTGAGGTAGAGAATTGACCTCCTCAATATATATTCAAGCTAGGTCGGAGGCCCACCATTAGGGTATGTTCCAACATTTGCAAAATAATAGACCAAAATAAGTAGACAATTTTAAAGAATTATTATAATAAACTACATGTGCATTAAATAAGACAAAAGAAACATGCAACTAAAAAATGAAAAAATAACAATAATATTACCTCTCGTGTTTAGTGGCCTCAATATAGTAAATCATATGTCATACATCCTTGCCACTCCATCCTAGCATACAAAAATGATATAATATGGATGACACCCATATGACTACATAGGTACTTCAACTAGCCTTCATAGGAAACATCTACCCCACATGCACATATGTACATCAATCATCAACCTAGGAGGCCAGCAGTCAAATGTCAACTAAATCACTAAAAACCTCTCAAAAAATAAAATAAACAACTATGAAGCAAAGGGGAAGAGATGTCTCCCCTGCAACATGCTATGACAATGATCCATAATAATACAAAATCATCATAAAAAATGGTAGAGGACCAAATCATCTCGGGCCTCTGAAATAGAATATATACATATTGCAACAAAGGGAAATTAATGCACTACCCATCAGTGGTATGGTGTGCTAGTATGGTGATGAAAAGTCTCGAGCACCTAACCTAGACTTGTGATTGAAAAGCATGTAATCTCAACTGCCCCCTGGTAATCTTGAACTCACTAGTGTGAACAATGTCTGCATTGACATATCTTTGCACATATTCCATATAAATCTCTCCTACAACACCAAACAATAGATTAGAGAAAATCCTCCCACTGTTGGATATCTCGGTGATGAAATAAATATCATCCTTTATGGTTTGGTACCATCAATAGTGCAATAATGTGTTATTGTTTTCAAGTGCACTATAAATGAAAGTGCTACTAACTTTAACATTATGCACAGTGAAATGATGTTCTTCTCAACAAGTTCAAGCACCATCATGGTGCATTCGTACATCCATAACCACATTGAAAAGAATGGAAAATTTCCATAAATCTATTATAACTATTCCCATGCATTTAATATATATTGGCACACCGTAACATGGTGCACTTTAAAAAGCAACACCACAATGTGTCCTTACATATATTAATGCACTAGTGAGGATAGGAAATCTCCATAAAAGTGCTTATCAATATTTTTGGTGTGCATAATATGTATAGGTGTGCATAATAATAATGTCTTTTACATATAAATGTGACATTACATATAAGTGTACAACGGAAAGCATGGGAATTTTTGGAAAATTTAACCCTTAATATTTATGGTGCACTTAATATGTATAATCACATCTTCCACAGTGCTAGCGTAATTAGAATGTGGGAAAAGTTGGGGAGAAAACCCGAGGTTGGAAATAGTTGAGCAAAGCTCCATAGGGGATTGGGTTGGATGGCAGGACTCTTTTTTAGCATAGTTTTTGAACTTTCTTAGTGGCCTTTCATGGCGGAACGCCATATTTAGTAATTGGTCAACTGGCTTTTATAATTTTTTTGGCTGATTGAGGGTGATGGGTAGTTGTTTATGGTGTTGGGTAGTGGACATATTTGGAGGTTTGTTGAGAGAAAGATTTTTCTTTTTTGGGGGGGATGGTCTATAGTATTAAATGGGATTTTATTGCTATTTGATTTGGCCTATCTCCCAGGGCTAGGCCCACTGCCAATTATTTGACTATCCTTGGTGCAGGAAGAGATCGGTTTGGGGGGTAGTTTATGTATGTCACTAGATTTTAATGCCCTTATGGGCATAGCAGACGAGGAAGAGTGGGAGAGTGTTGGACTATTTGAAATGGTTGATCAACTTGCGAGGATTTCAAGTGGAGGGGGTTTATTAAATAAACCTTCAACGTCCAGATTTAATGCATCACCAACTTCTCCCCTGAGATCCTCTAAGATGATGACCAAGGATATTAGGGTGGAAGCTTTCTATCCTCTTGTGGAACAACATGTGGGTTGTTCAGGTTATGGTTTGTTACAGAGAAATTCTGGTTTTGGCACTGAGACGACTAGAGTGCGGCCAGGGTCTACTTCTTGGACGAAGACTACTGCAAGGGGTGAAACACATTTGGTTAATCCTCACGATTCGTTACGCGTGAAGGATTCATGGAGGAAAAAGGCATCCAAGGCCTGGAAGTCGAAGAAGTAGAGATGGCATATGGTTATAGGGCTGGATGTTGGTCTTGAGGAGACCTGTCATTTATCTCTATGTGTGATTGTAGGTCGTTTTGCATATAAGAAAAGGAGCAATATCACTTTTACAGATTGGATGAAATCTCAGTGGAACTCACTTCTCGGTTATGTGCCAGTTTTTTGAACCCTTCCCTTTGGCTGGTTTGGTTTAGTTTTTAATTCTCTAGAAGACGTTGAGCTCATTTTGTCCCATTTATGGGACTTTGAAGGCGACAACTTAATGCTAAAAATATGGCACACGGGCTTCGACCCATCTACTGAGTACTTTAGCCTGCATCACATATGGGTTCTGCTCCCATGGCTTCCACTCAACCTTTGGAATAAATCAACTTTCATGGCTATTGGGAACATCCTCGGTTGTTTCTTAAAAGTTGATGAACATGGTTTAAACTCCCAAGACAAAAGGATGGCATGGGTGCTCGTCGAGGTCGATATACATGCTGGACTTATGGAGTCACTGGAATTGGAATGGCGAGGTCAAGTTTTATTGCAACGGTTGGAGTCACTGGAATTGGAATGGCGAGGTCAAGTTTTATTGCAACGGTTGGACTATCAGGGGCTACCATTCAGATGCACACTTTGTCGTCAAACGGGACATCTCAAAAAAGACTGCTCCAAATGGACTAGCGTAGGGGGGATGGAAGATAATCTGGATGATCATTATAATGATTTGTTTATGAACGAAGAGGAAGATGTTGGGTTGGATGTTGTCACTGTGGACTGTGAGGCTGGTTTAGATGAGGATCCTACAGGCGTTCTCATTGGTAAGCTACGCTCCTACTGACCCAATATTTATTTTAAACTATCAACATGGGAAAGAGGCTTTGTGGAGAATTTTGTTATGTTGAACTCAGTGACTCATAAGGAGGTCGTTAATACCTTGTTGGAGGCTCTTGTGAGTGATTTTCACCTCCTACTTTGGAACCTGCCCCTCTGCTAGTACCTATTTCGACGTAGTTTTTTCCACTCTGGTTGTTCCTTTTTCACATCCCTCCTCAGATACTTTTAATCCTCCATAGTTTGGAGGCTTGGCTTCTACAAACCCGTTGATCAATCCTACTACCTTGACTTCAATCTGTAGCATCTTTGGTTCTCCTAAGCCACTTCCCACCTATCGGGGGATGGTGGCACAGGCGAGGATACCCATTAGTGATACTAGTCAACTTTCATCTGGTGTTGGAATTCTTTAGGGGAACACTTTAGCCTGGTATTGGGGACTAGGGTTGGAGCTCTCTCTGATAAAGACTCGAAGTGCCTGCAAGAAATTAGGGCAGTATTCTACAAATAATGTTCAATCTTCGATTTCTACTACTGACATAGGGGTGCTTAGAGGCATGAAAGCCCTAGTTAGGGCTAAGTCATGATCCTCCTCTCCCTAAACATTAGAGGGGTAGGATTCCCCCTAAAACTTCCTTCTCTTCGTAGATTACTAGAATCTACCAAGCCAGACATTATTTTTTTCCTTCTCTTCGTAGATTACTAGAATCTACCAAGCCAGACATTATTTTTTTCCAAGAAACTTTGGTGGAGGAGGAAAAGGCCAGAAAATTTCTAATTTCCCTTTGTCCTTCTTGGATGGTTAGTGTTGTGAGCTCTGTAGGAAAATCAGGTGGACTATTGGTTGCATGGAATCCAATTATTTTAGATTTTCAAACATACCTAAGTGTAGGTGGTATTTTTTTGACAGGTATTCATAATCCAGACAAGAGTAGGATCTGCTTTATTAACTCATATGGCCCATCCTCAGGGCGCATAATTTTTTGGGAAAAGGTGGAAGACAAAGGATTATTATCTATGGATACACTCATTATTGTAGGGGGTCTGAATTTTACTACAATCACAGAATAAGTTTGGGGAGCTGGGGATTTATGCAATCCACTGGCAGGTTTTTTTAAGGAATTGTTTGCAAATAATCATGTAGTGGATATTCAGCTAGCGGAATTGGTGCCAACTTGGAGAAATGGCAGAAGCAAAGGGCAGGGGATACAAAAGCGGTTGGATAGAGTATATGTCTCTGAAACTCTTCTCGGAGATGCGGTAAGGTACAAATATTGGGTTGAACTCCCATTTATTTCGGACCATGCTCCAATTTTATTTCAATTGGATTATGGACAAAAGAACATAGCTTACCCCTTCAAATTCAATCATGCATTCTTGCATGAAGAGTAATTTGGGGATTTAGTCAAGTCAGTTTGGTGCGAACATCAGGGCTTTGGAGAGGAAGTAGCACAAAGTAGATTGGTCTGAAAGTTGCAAAAGCTAAAAATCTGGGTCAAAGAATGGATTGTAGAAAAGAAAAACAAGGATAAAAGAAATATAGAAAAGTTAGAAGCAGAAATCACAATGCATATAAAACAAAGTTTGCACTCAGGTGTTAATACAGAATTGGATACATGATTGAAACAATTAGAATATAATTGGAATCATTTGTTGATGGAAGAAGAAGAACGTTGGCGCCTAAAGAGATGGGCCACGTGGATAAAATGCAGGGACAAAAACTCAAAGTTTTTCCATAAATTTTCTAGTTACCGGCGCAGATAAAAACACCTTTGGGAAATTAAAGATGATCAGGACTAGGTTATACAGGGCCAGGAGGAAATCAAGAAGGAAGCAAAGAGGTATTTCAGTACTTTTTATAAAGAATCAATACAGAATGTGATTGTGGATCAGGTCGAACTAGTGAGAAAGTATCCTCACGTGGTTACGGATGAGGAAATTACCCTACTTGAAGTGGTTGTAACAAAGGAGGAGGTTCTAGGAGTTTTAAGAGGCCTAGAAAAAGAAAAAATCTCGGGCCTCGACGGGTGGACCATTGAATTTTATATTTCTTTCTATGACTTGGTAGCTAATGACTTGTTGGATGTTATTGATGAAGCGAGACTTAAGGGTGAGGTCAATCGGAATCTAAATTCGACCTTCATTTCTCTCATACTGAAGGTAAATGGATCTGCAACTTTTGGAGACTTCCAACAAATTTCTCTATGCAACCTATGTTATAAGATAATCTCCAAAATTATTGCCAAAAGAATCAGACCGATTATGTCTCGTACCTTATCAGAGGAGCAATTTGGTTTCCTGAAGGGAAGACAAATTACTGATGCAATATGTACTGCCAAGGAATGCCTTCATAGCATCAGGGAAAAAAAACTTCAAGCCTTAATTATAAAGATCGACTTAAAGAAAGCTTATGATAACATTAGCTGGGATTTCCTTAGACTGGTTTTACTCCAGTGTGGCTTTGGGTTTCCGACGACCAAGTGGATCATGGGGTGTATCACTTCTGCTACTTTTACAGTCTTAATCAATGGAGAGTCGTCAGACTTCTTTCACAGTGGGAAGGGACTCAGGCAGGGATACCCTTTGTCGCCTTTGTTATTCATTTTAATAATGGAAAATATGAGTCTGGCACTGAAAGAAATTCAAGGTGAAGTATTATTATCAGGTATCAAAGTTTATCGGACTATGAAGATCCTACTCCTATTTGTAGACGATATATTTATAATGACAAAATACTCCATTGAGGAGTGGAAGTAAATCAACAGGGTAATGGATCTGTTCTATCAAGCATCAGGTCTCCAAATAAATGCTCAAAAAACTACCTTCCTACATTATGGAGTGCAACAACAGGTATTGGAGATCTTAAAAAATATTTTTAATTATCAGTTCCACGGCATGTCGGAAGGTTTTAGGTATTTAGGATACTTTTTAAAGATTGGTGGGTACACAATTGATGATTGGCATTGGTTGATTGATAAATATGAAAGTAGGATAAGACACTAGTGTAATCGTTGATTGTCCTTAGGGAGATGCCTAGTATTGATCAAATCCATCCTTGAAAATCAACCAATGTACTGGTTGTCTCTATCCAATTTTCCATCTCAAATTCTACAAAGGATCCACCAACTGGTATTTGGTTTCCTCTGGTCAAGATGTAAAAAGAAGAAGAGATTTCACTTATGCAACTGGAAACTTATTGCTTAGCCCAAGCAATTTGGGGGATGGGGTTTGAGGAATATCGTAGACTTTAGTAGAGCGATGGTGGCCAACACTCTTTGGAGGGTGTTGAAGAAGGATGGTTTATGGCATTGGGTAATCAAATCAAAGTATCTTCCTTTTGTTTCTGTGGAGAGGTGTTTCTGTACTGTCAATTTTACAGAAGTGAAAGGATCTCAGTCCTGGATATACTTATTAAAATCTTTTCACCTACCCATGCATTGGCTAGCCTGGAGTCTAGGGTCTGGTCGTTCCATTATTATAGGCAAGGATTACATTTTGGGCTTGGGAGTAGAGCCACTCCTGTCTGAGGATTTAATTTCAGTATTAAATCAAAAAGGTTTTTATTATCTTTTTTAGGTCTATCGTGATCCATGTGTTGGTATGGTTTGTTCTAATTGGATCACCAATGAGGATTTGGGTCTTACTAGTCCCCTTTACACTGAATGGAATCACTACAGATGTGCTCTTATTAACTCAGGAGTGATTCTACAAGATAGACCTGATGACCCGATCTGGACTAGAGGAGATCAGTCGAGGCAATTAACACTTAAGAATGTGTATATGGCTGTGGAAAAGCTAAAATGGACCCAAAACATTCGAGGTTGGAGGAAGGCTCTCTGGTCATGGGATTGTGCTCCGAAAATTAAGCTTTTTAATTGGTTGGTTGTAGAGAATCAGATACTATCTTGGAACAATCTACAAAGAAGAGGCTTCATCGTCCCAGGCTGTTGTATCCTTTGTAAGAAGGAGTGTGAATCCATTCAACACATCCTAGTGGATTGCGCTTTTACTAGAGAATTTTGGGGGAAGATCAAATTACACATTAATTTCATGGAGTCCTGGGCTGGCCAAGATTTACAGGACTGCTTCAGTAGGTGGTTCCAAAATAATTCTTCACTTACGACTCTATCGTCGCACATTTGTTGGTATATATGGATGGAGAGGAACTTGACGATCTTCGAAGACAACGCTCCATCAGTTTAGAAGGTAGTACATATTGTTCTATCAACTCAGAGGGAACACAAATTCAAACATAGGATGGTTGCTCAGAGACTAGGTATACACAACACAGTACTTTTTGGTCTGATCGGTTGGTTCGACGGGGTGCCGAAGGCTACAGGAAAAAAAAATGGAGCGGGTGGTATTATCCAAACATCTGATTTTTTCAGTTACAAATGGATTCTTAATGTTGGCTTGGGAACGAACACTAGGTCAAAACTGATGGGGGCATGGGCTCTCCTCACCCTAGCATCTCAGCTTTCCATTCAGAGTTTTCATGTGCATGGAGACTCTAAAATTATTATCAATTGGCTGAGTGATAAGGGTGGTCTTCAGGTTGTCTCCTTGGAATGTTGGAAGTTGATAATTATGGGATTAATCAAACAATTCCAGCATATAACTTTTTCTCATGTTTATAGGGAGAATAACCAAATGGTGGAAAACCTTTCAAAACTGGCTTTGCATAAGGATCCTGGCAATATATATTACTATCAGTGTGTGGAGGACCAAGAGGGTCCTATTTTATCTCTTGACATGTACTAATTTTGTCAAGATATCGGGTACTGCATGTCCAGTCTTAACAGTCTTTTACCAAGTATGTGGTTTCATCGTAGTTTTTGGCTTATGTTGTTTCATATCAGAATACTCTTTATGGATTTATTACGTTTTTTGTATTTTGTTTGGTTTTATTTGGAGGGAGACCGTTTTCCATCGCTGGTCTTTATTATGTAAGGGGGACTTAAAGGTGGTTTATGAGCCAAAGTTATTTTGGGAAACTACTGAAGTTTCTTTTCTGGAACTGCAGTTTGTTTTTTGAATCTCATGTAAGTGAACAATTTATATATTAATACAAATATAAAGTGGAATTTTCTTGTGGAAAAAGCAGCACCACAATGCTTTGATGGGAGCACTAGAACAATGTGATAGTACATTTGAAATCACATCGGAGAGCGCATGAAATTTTCATAACATTATTATAGATCACTTTGGTGTAGTAACAATTTTAAAAAGCATTGCTCATGGAGAGGATTGTAAAATTGGTAGTCTTCATTGCAAATTGAATGCACATGCCACACTTGCCCAAAAAATATAATGAAATCTTAATTTTAAATTTAATTTATTGAAAATGTAAACTAAAGGATAACAATTCACTTACCTAGTCCTTATTTGTTAAAGGGGCATGGTTTCTTCGGACATAAAACATGAAAAATATAGTATGTTTGGAAAATTCCAAAACAAACACAAATTGATCATGGAAATGAAGGAATAGAAAACTCAAGCAAACTTGGCCTTGGACAATGTGAAATTGTAAGGAATACTAAGCATCGGTGCTTAAAGGGTGTGAAGCACTAAGTGAATGTGACAAATGAATTTCTAATGTTGTTTGTAATTCTGGAAATAAACTGTGTATGGAGTTTATGAAACGTCCAATGTTTCGAGTGGACACTCCACCCATCATGAGGGACTATTGAAGCAATAAGTATAATGATGGGTGAAGTGTCCACTTGAAATGTTGGATGTTTCATAAACTCCATACACACTTTATTTCCATAATTACAAACAACATTATGAGGAACTGTGAACATCTGCACACTTTAAATGAATTTCTAGTTTGGTCTTAAAAACAAAATACCCTAACGTGGTATGCTAGTCGATATCCCACAACACTAGTGTTGTTAATGGTGTCTACGCACTGATAATAATTTTTTTAAATTAATAGTTTACAACATAATATTTTAACCTATAGTCATGCATTATATGATATACATACCCACTAGTGCATTTATAGGTGTATGGCACATCGATAATTTTTTGTTAATTTTCTTTTATCAAATCAATTATTTATAAAAATATGTTTTAACCTACCTTGATGCTTTTGGTTGAGTGACACAATGGTGCTAGTACTAAGTTTAGGTGCACCAGTGCAACAAGATGGATGAAGCGCATTGGTAAAAAACTTCTGCTAAAACATCCAGTCGCCCATCTCTGGTGCAAATCTTCATTGTAAATGAAGAAGGGAGAAATATTTTGGGGAGTTTCCATAAACCCTCTACTAGGTGTTGTTTTCCTTCTAGTTAAGAAAGATAGAATAAACTACACTTAAATACATGTTCTTGAATACGACTAGACTAAGTATTATCAATGGTCCAAGTGCATATCAGTGACTTGTTTACTTTTTCTAGATCTTTGTTGTCCAACAAATATCCAGGTATCATTTTGGTTAGTGAAAGGACTTGTTTCAAAGATCAACAAAAGGTTGGAATTTTTTATTTATTTATTTATTTTTTTTTATTTTTTTTTGTAGTTGGTCGAATTGCATTAATTAAGACAATCTCACATGCAATTTCTATCTTCTTATTATAGGATTTAGCAACCCAACAAAATGTTACAAAGAAAAAGGGAAAAATCCAAAAACCTTTTTTTTCTCCATGAGGATTAGTCCAAGTTGGAAAAGAAATGGCCATTAATAAACTCGGAAAATATTTGTACTCCAAAGCACAATGTTATGACTTTCCCTAGTAATGTGACAAAGTCATAAGGATCTAATGGAGTCAAGATTAGTATATGTATGTTGTCTAACTAATGTAAGGTAGCCTAGTCATGGATAAGGGTATACTATGTTAGTTATTAAATAAGGCCCACTATGTTGGTCATTTAATAGTATCTATTAGTGGCATATTAGTGTAAGGGTACTGATAAATAAAAATGGATTCCTTCTCAAGAACCATGGAATACTTATCTAGTATTGCTTTGACATTTGTGTAGAATATTTCCCCTTTGAAGTGGCTAAGAGAGTTTACCCTCTCTTGAATAGGTGGGTAATTAAATTTGGTTTCACATCCCATAGTGTGTTCTTGATATTATTGTTACAAATGTGTATTATAGATCTTATCATTGAAGGAGGTCTAACCCTTTTAAAAACGAATTATTTTAGCATTGCCTTGTCCAACAATCACATATAGTGATGTTATAAAGACATGCTAAGTTTGTGGGTTTATATATGTAAAGAAAAATATTTTGTCTTCTAAGGAACACTTCTATCCCTAATGGTGGACAATATTTTATGGAACACTTCATTCCCTAGTGAATAATATAAATGCACTAACACAAATAGGGTGGAATATACAGAATAACACAAATAGTGGAACGAGTCTTCTACTTGAGGCTAGTTTCTAGGAGCTAAGGAATGGAAGGTGTTAACACCCAAAATGTTTTTTTTCCAAAATCCATTTTGGTTACTTGTTAGAGATGGTTTATGGGAACATTATGGGATGTGTTGGTTGGATGTTCCACCATTCAACATTGATAGTTCAAGAGTATTTTTTAGTCTTGGCACAAGGTCACATGTTTTTATTTTTCTAGAGTTGATAGTTGGATAGGGTTTTGAGAAGTAGTTCATATACATGTATATCTAGAGGACAAGTAAATCCTTATGTCAATTAGTTAGGCTTTCAATGGAACCAAGTGGTCCATACTTACATATTCATTGTAGAATTTATAATAGGTATGGGAGGTTGAAGGCTCATAAAGGGTGTGGTCATATTAGTTCCTTAGTTTCTTGATTTCAATATTCATTTTCTTGAAAATTTACATTTTTTTAAGGTCACATGTTCTAGATCTAATCATATCTTTGGATACCCTTTCTCGAGATGGGCTTGTGGTTCGAATTTGAGGAAAATTAGAGAAAATTTGGTTTAAAAAAAAAAATATTTTAGAAGATTTGTATTTTTAGAAATTTGGTCTGCATGATAGGAGGATTACATTTTTGGGGACCTAGTATGGTGATTTGCTCATGGTGTGAATTTTAGTTGGTTCTGAGCCCTTGAAAATTTGGGTCTATTTTAGCAAGGTGATTACATTTTTGGGTATCCAGAATGACATACAACATTAATTTCAGGTTTCAATCCATTCTAAGGACATGGAATTTTCAAGATTCTAATATGTTTTTATAGCTCCTAAAGGGTTCTTGGTGGGTCCCACGTCAAGTTTACTAGCTATATTAAGGAAAATTAGGGTGCAATTGATCCTAACATTTTCCCATGACCTTGACCTATGTGCAATGGTCTAGGAAGCCTCCTCACACTCTCTTGTGACCATCCTCCTTGCTATCCTTTTACTATATCAACTGACCCTACTTGAGAAAGCCTTGTTATTTTCACATTCCCTTTTACTTGCGTTTAAAGTGGGTTGTTATTTATGGTTGTTGTTAACTTTGGAAGGATTTTCTATTTGGGGTTGGTGAAATTTCCTTGAGGAACCTTCCCATGAATGTGAAAGAGCCTAAACTTTGTTATTCCTAGCCTAGAAGAGGCGCTTTTCACTAGAAGGAGGTTTTTTTTATATATTTAACACCTTTTACCTCCTATTTTTACAACTAGTCACTTTTATATTTGAGGAAAAGAGATGTGT
>CBVK0103386808.1:0-18842 GCA_900067695.1 Picea abies | reverse complement strand
TGAGTGAGAAATAGAGGAGCACCACCTCTTTAAAAACATAGAGGGTATTCTTTAATTCTCATAGAAATACCCTATGAGATAGTATCTTATTATTAACAAGAATAGAGATCAACAATCTCTAAAATTATAGTGAACCAAAACTTAAAATTTTGACCACAGGTACTTCATTATGTCTCCTCGAGATACCAAAAATTAATAGTTTGGAACTATCCAGAAGAAAATTTTAACGAGAATAATAAGATGACTCGTTTGAAGGAGCCAAACCCAAGGATCATATGCTCTAATACCAAATGTTAGGAAACAAATACCAAAATAGCATAAAAATAGAAAGAGAAGCAACTTTGTGCCTTGATAATTAGATAGAAAAATGAATGAGAATCCTCTCTTAAAGGGAAACCTCCTTTTACAATATAACAAATTCACAAGATGATATGGTCACTAAAACTAGGTATCCTTGGTATATATATGAGACAAAGGGTTAGGTTTCCGCTAGTTATTTGTCGTTATCCATGCTTACAAGTCCTCCACATAGTGTCGCCATTTTTTCCCTTTAGCACCCCAGTTAATTGGTGATGGAAGTGGAGGAGGCATTGTTCAACTACTTTGATGGTCCACTCCTCAAAAAATATATCTAGGCCTCACCAGTGGTAGGAAGTGGCCGAAACTTCCTCTACAAGCTTCTGGAGGAGGACACCCTATAGGTCCTGCACATCATATTTAAGGATCTAGATGACAGTTAGATCCCACCATGGGATGTCTTAGCCTTCAATGCTTTGAATAGTAGCAAAGGTGTGATCCCACTCTCCTCTAAGTCCCCCCCAACAATTTCTCATGCATAGAAGGTCATTTCAATCATAGAGGATTCTAAGGAAAACCTAAATGGCACCTCATGCATGGATCTACACACAAAAATTCATGATGTGGAAACTCGAGTGATGGATATGTCCATGTTTGTTGATCTTGGCCCTTTTTCGATCTCGGTAGCCTCCAAAGGTGAGGGTTTTATCAGAAAGGTGCTAACAGAGGAACTAATGCATGGTCATGCAATTAGACCCTTGATCCCCTCAAATTCAGTTCTCAATATCGGTGCCATGCCTAAAAGGAGGAAAATAAAAAAATGTATCAAGAGGAGACATGGGAATGTAAATCCCTTGATCCCCTCAAATTCAGTTCTCAATATCGGTGCCATGCCTAAAAGGAGGAAAATAAAAAAATGTATCAAGAGGAGACATGGGAATGTAAATATGGTTCTCGGTGAAGGCGTTAATCTACACGATATAGAAAAAAATGTGGAGGGAGGCTCTTGTGGGTCAGTTTTCTATCAAGATATTGTTGGCAGAATCACTTCAGAAATGGAAAACCCAGTCCTTCTAAAAAACCCTACGTTTTGAGCCAAGAATCTTAGTCTTGGCTAAGGGTTGGATGGTGTGGATTTTTCAGACAAAGGTGGATACGGAAAAAACTCTAAATGGCTAATGGATTTTTGGCACACGGGATTTATTCTTAAAAAGGTACACTGTATATTTCGACAAAAGATCAGAAAGTTTGGAAATCACTCTAGTTTGGGTCCATTTTCTAGGTCGTCTACTCATCCTTTGGTCAAAGGATGTTTTTAGGGAAATCAGAAATGATCTTGAATTTTATTACAATGTAGACCTCTCTTTCATGACATCTGGCTACATGGGGATGGTGGGAATCTTGGACGATTTGAAGCTCTTTGGGGGTATGGAAAACACCATCTCTATCTAGCACAAAAACTCGCATTTTCAACAGGTCTTGGACTACAAAGGTATCACCTTCAAATTTGGAAGGTGTCATGTCTATGATCATTTGGAAAAGGACTACTCTAGGAATGAAAAACAAAGAATTTGGGTCCGAAAAAGATCAAGGCTCTCCAAGTTCCTCCCATGAAAAATCACAGTCACTACATGAGTCATCTCAACACTAAGAAAATTCTAGCGAGGACCGTTATGAAGTAGGCTAGAATCATGACAGCCTAGTCAAGGCCCCCTATGATAAAATACTATGTAAGCAAAATCCCCCTTCCACGCATGTTATTTTTGAAAATACATTGGGGTTAGGCATAAGAACAAACTCTTTCAACTCTCTAATTATGGAAAATGATATGGGGAACTCCTTTCTTCTAGGCATGTCTGATTTTTCAAGCCCAAAAGATGATCCTTTGAACCCCTTAGACTTGACATTCATTTTGGACCCTTCCCCTACCTCCTCCTCACCTAATTTGAGGTGTCCCTGGGAACTTGATCATCCACATAACCTCCTNNTTTGAGGTGTCCCTGGGAACTTGATCATCCACATAACCTCCCCACTCTTCTTGTTTCTCTCCCCTTTAAATACAACCTACATTCACACTCCTAATCATAAAAAAATGTAGCTTTAGGAATTGAGGGAGGTCTTGGAGATTTCACTGAAAAGGGCCCTAAATCCTTGCAAAGAGAATGAAAATCTTACATCTGATTGGAACAAAAACAAGCTTCCTATGAAGTCTGATTGGTGAGACAAAATTATTTGATTGGGGCCCTTAGAGCATCTGCCCCTAGCAAGATGTCCCCATGATCATCATGTCACTCAATTGTCGAGGGCTAGCCAATCCCTCAAAAAAATTGGCCATTAGAATGTTGTTCAAAATACATAAGACCTCTATTTTGATGCTACAAGAAACCATGATGGAAGGAGACAAGGTTATAAAATCCCTCTCCTCTTTGATTCCTGATTGGGAATTTGTGGCCATTGATTCCCTTGGTAAGTCTGGCAAGTTTCTCATTGGTTGGAGGAAAAATTATTTTCATCTACAAAACACTTGGGAATTTTTTTGGGTTTAGGAAAATCTCTTCTCCATTGATCTCAATCTATGATTCTTATGATTTAACATTCATGAGCCCTACTCTGACCAAAAGGAATTTTGGTTCAAAACCCTTCACTCCTCTCTTATTAAATTGGATCGGATCTTGATTTGAGGGGACTTCAATTTTATCTTGGGGGCTTGTGAGATATGGGGCTCAAATACACATATTGACCCACAAGTGGACTTATTTATTCACGACCTGGAGGAAGCAATACTCTACGATATTCAACCCTCGAAATTCACTCCCACCTGGAAGAATAAGTGCTCTAGTGATGCTAGGGTGGCAAAGATATTGGGAAGACTCCTTTTAGAGGGTTTTTTCTAGGAAAATATTCAAATTTTCAAATGGGTGGCCTTAGGGGGAGATTTAGATCATAGCCTCATTATTTTGGAGCTCCAACTAGGGATGAAGAAGCCCCCCAGTCCTTTCAAACTAAATTCAAGTTGGTTAGAGAATTAGACATTTATTGAGGCCATCAACTCAAATTGGATCCCTTATAACCTATCACTTCTAGAATCATGTTCCCTCCAATTCTTATCAAACATAAAAAGGGAAAAGGCAATGGCAATATCCTGGAACAAATAAAGAAAAAATAGGAAAATGGAGAACTCCTATAAATAGAACAAAAATTGCAAGAATGGTATGAAAGAGAGGGCTCTATCTCCTTCACTAAAACTCAAAAAGAGGAGAGAAAACTCCTAGAATTGGGTAGAAGGAAAATGATTATCAACAGAGAAAAGGAATGAAGTTTGAATAATATAGCTTTGTGGTTGCAAGGAGGTGATGAAAACATCAATTTTTTTCATTGCTTTTCCAATCAAAGGAAGGCCATCAAAACTATCTAGTTAATTGGCAGACCGAACGATACCAAAGCCACTTATTTTAAGTAAATTGTGAAGGAGGGTTTTGCCCACTTTAAATCCCTCTTCAAATTTGAATCTAGGTCCACAATTGATTCAATCCTCCAGGTTGTTAGAATTTTCCCAAGTTTTATTGATCAAGAAGAAAATGAAAATCTAATGGCAGAAGTAACCAAGGAGGAACTATAGAAAATACTACAAAGCTTCCAGTGGGACAAAATTTTGGGCCTGGATGGCCTCACAACTGAGTTCTACATGGAATGTTTCGACTTTATGGGATAGGATCTGCTCATGGTGGTGGAATATTCTAGAAGCTCAAGACAAGTCCTTGCTTCATTTAATGCCACTTTCATCGCCCTAATCCCAAAATCAGACAACCTTAGATATTTTGATATTTTCAAACCCATTTCTCTATGCAACAATATCTATGAAATAATATCCAAGCTAATATCTTCCAGACTAAAAGATTTACTAGAAGCAAATATCTCTACACAACAATTTTCCTTCCTCCAAAGAAGATAGATTCATCGAGATATATGGCTAGCTCAAGAAGGTTTACAACAAGCTATCACTTTAAGGTATATTTGTTAAATGTATTTGATAGGGTAAAATGGATCTATATCGGACTTCTCCTCATCCATTTGGGATTTTCCCACTCCTTTGTAACATGGGTTCTAAATTGTATCAACGACACTTATTTTTCTCCATTGATCAATGGATCAGCCACCTCCTTCTTTAAGGATGAGATAGGTATTAGGCAAGGATGTCCTTTATCTCCTCTAATATTCTTGCTTGTAGATGAGAGCCTCAATAGGTTGATCCACAAAGATGCTTCAACTAGTTGTCTAAAAGGTATCTCAATTAGTGAAAATTTCACTTTAACACACTTTCTTTTTGTAGATGATATTCTAATCTTTTGTGAATGGGAGTTATACTATGTAGAGTAGCTAAATAACATTTTACAAACCTTTTGTAAAGCAACATGAATGATGGTAAATGTTGGAACCCATACAATTCTGAATTTTTGAGCCCTAAACTTTTCACCTCATATAATTATACCCGAAGAAAATGAAAAGTAGGTAAATGACATTTTAAATTTAATCAAATTCCTTTGTTGGTTGGTAAATAATAAGGCGCGCACAATATCCACTGTTGAAATTTTTTTCCTTTTGATCGAACGATCCTAATACCTCCACAGTTTTGGAGACGCCTTTTTTTTTAAAGACGTAAATCTATAATGGTCGTTTCAGAGCTCCATGCTTCGGATGTTGCAACAAGTCTTAACAATAAAAACCTTGAAGCTCTGAAATGCGAAAGTGTCTACTCATTGCTTTTCCTAAACCTTTTTAGAAATGGCACAAGTCTTAAGACACGTGTACGTTCTAAGTCTTTCCCGAGTTGACACATGGCACCTCCCTTTTCTCAACATGTCAGAATGACCTAGGTTGTGACTCGTCATTGCAGGAGATGATCCTTCAGGATTCTAACAAATAGCTAATTTAAAAATCACTGAAGTACCAAAATGTTGAAGTATTAAACATTAAATGATTAAGTTAATCACGATCAGGAGATAATTTATGACCCCACAGTTAAGCTTTCGGGCATTTCCCCTGTATCATTTCCTAAAATCTCTGGAGTCCAAACTCCCGAAACACTTGAAGTTGATGCACCATCTTAAACGTGATTAGTTAAAAGTTTACAAGTGATTATTTGAAGATTAATCTTTTCGCAGATTTGGGATTTGGGAGGTTCCCACTCTGTCACATCAAAAACTCCCAAACACGAACCGTCGAAGTGTTGGTGGCATTTATGACTAGTTAAGGATAATTATTTGAACGCATATTGTGGATCGCCAGGTAGACTTTCCCATCAAAGGTTAATAAATTCTTTGTCAATGAAGTTATACGAAAAACGATGACTCTATTTTGAATAAAAGAATTTCGATTTCGAATTCATTTTCACTTTCTACAAGTAGCGATCTTTATTTGTTTAAAGGATTCACGAATTTTCTCTGCAACAGGTAATTTCACTCTGTCTCCTTAGAAGTTATGGTGCCATGGAAAATGATGAAAAATTCCGATGCGGCTAGCAAGGATTCAAACCCAAATGCGGACGTTCTGTCGGATACCACGCCGTGAGACATGGAAATAGTTAAATATTGGCACAAGTGTTCAAGGTTCTGGAACATGAAATCATCAACTGTCCAGAGGAATCTACTGAAGAAGAAGACGATACTTTTACAGGTAAACTCAAACATACAGCGCATTCAAAACTGCACAAAATAACAGCATGACCGAGACTCATGCCTTATAACGACATGATAAGTTGGGCCTTAGAGCATGTTGGAGACTCATGCCTTATAACGACATGATAAGTTGGGCCTTAGAGCATGTTGACATCCAAACTAGGAGCATTGTCAACCATCAGAAGGTCATCGTCGATTCTTTCCGACCAGAACATATACAAGTAATGTAAAAACTATCCCCTAATCTTACATATACATTCAATGTTGCATTCATTATGGAGTTAGAGCAAAAGGAGTGTGTCAAGTACGCTAGAAAATGTCCTAAGATAATTAAGTCTTGGTGGAGGAACCCATAGAAATTCAGAATCGACGCTCATGGTATATATGCCACAATGTCTATGGACGTTCCCATGGTGTATGTAGCCCTGATGCTATGTCGATTGTTCAGAAAGAAGAGTCCCATGCATTTCTCGGTGGAATGGGTATCCATCATGCACGAGGTAGTAGAGGGTTTTACTTTCAATCGGGCCAAAATGTTGTTTGATAACTTGGCCAAAGAGATTGCAGACTATAAAACAATGAAGTCAAAGAGACAACCTGCCCCCTTTTATATGTCGGCATATATCATGGATGCCATCTATTTTATGATGCCATTCCCATTGTTGAATTGGAGTTGGACTCCAGCCAGTGTCGAGCCCATTCATTTCTACCATTCCAAGCTTTGGGAAGAAAAATCCAAGGATTCCTTTTATAAAATCTGTCACAATGTCGTGATTCCAATTCATATGGCCATGTACGGCCACCCACCTCCTCGAATTTCAAACTAGATTATGGGGAATCTGGGTAAGCTAGCATATTGGTTGATTTAGGAGAACTTCTCCTGTATCATAGTTTTTGGGTGTTCGGTCCCCCCCCATGATCTCCCAGGATTTTTACCAAATCGGTTGGTATGCAGGGAAGTGGCATACCAGATAGTAACAAGAGGCATCAGGAAAGAGCTGAAGAAAGCACAGAAAAAGGTATGGTCGACTTTCCACATTTAGGTTGGCATGTTTTCATTACTGGATTTCGATCACTCCAAAGTGGAGGCTACGGCTCTGGATGATATCAAATTGGTTGATATCGAATTCAAAAGACATGACCCACACAAGGTTGTGGAAAATCACCTAGCCCAATTCAACATGAAAAGATATGTGCATGAAATCTCCCCATATGATGAAATATTTAGAGAAGTTAAGTCTTATGAAGAGGTATAGGACAGATTCCAAACCTTTCCCCCAGATCAACAAGTTGGTTTTATCATCTTTCAAAAGCATAGGTGGAACAAACTACCGAAGGTACTGCAAGGGGAGAAAGTAATCCCTCCCCCTTCTTAGGAAGCCAAGTCAATAGGTTCTGAATCCAGTCACTCTGGTAAGCATAAAGTCAAGGAAACCCCGAAGATTTCGGAGGTATTGACACATAAATTAGAAGCAGCATTGTTAAGCTAGCTAGGACCCCAAGCAAAGGCTCAACTTGAAGCCTTCCTAAAACAAGGACAAACGGTGCCTCCTTCGTCGCCAACCACCCCTGCTGGTACCTCAAATACAACAGAGCAACAACAACCTATGGATATTGGCACTCCCATTACATCATTGACACCTCTGTAATTCAGCCTCAGAAATCCTAGTTCTAAAATTGTCTTTGTAGATGATCTTACCCCCATCTCACCTGAAGAAATGCCTCCTTTGAATTTTTTCTTTAGTAGAAAATGGAAGGCCATTGTGAAAAGAGAATCACACCAGAAATATGGAGTGATAACTAAAAGGTAAATAATGGTATATGATGGAAATAATCAATATTCTCCTGAATTCGCAAAAGAAGTCATGGGTTCATTAGGTGCTTTTGCCACGACCAATCAATGATCTGTGGACAATTTGGCCGAACAGCTGCGACATAAGTGCCTATTGGTAGAGCACTTGCAAAATCAAATACATGCCATAAAGAAAAATGTCAATAACAATATGAGCCAAGACTTTGAGCAAATCAGAGCTCGTGATAGCAAATCCAATAGTTGCAGGCTAACCTCGAGGAGCTCCATCAAAATTCACACAAATCCAATAGTTGCAGGCTAACCTCGAGGAGCTCCATCAAAATTCACAGACCAACTGAGGATTGGTCACTCTGCGTGATGAATTGATAGGAAAATTGTAAGCCATATTAAACCTAACCAAAGGTAGATATCTCAGCCTTCCAGACTCAAGCGTTGGAGATAAACAAAAAAGTGGAAGTGGCCCAGTAGGACCTTTTTATGAAGGTTAATGCCATCCAGAAGTTCTACCAGGCAGTAGATATTGATCTGAAGGATATCTATATTAAGGAAAGAGAAGTTCACTCAACCTGAGCTAGGTTTTAAGAAGCCATCATATTGGTGCATAAAGATAATACCCCTGATTTTCCTCTTCTCTCCCCTTCTGAAAAATTACGAGGTGATATGGCCCTAAAGGTGTGGGAAACAAATTTGGCAGAGAGAAAAAGATTCTTCAGGGAGGTAAAGGACTCTTGCCAAGAAGCGTTGTCATCATTAGACAAGATACTAATTGATTTTGAGGGAAGTAGTATCGTGGAGGCCCTAGGGCAAATCGATATTGAAATGAATCAATAGAATTCCACGAAGAGAAAGGAAGAAACTCTAACGACAATTCAGGAAATGAGCCAAATTGATCTTCTTAAGATCAATAAGTGTCTAGTAAGTCCAATCTCATAGCTCCAAGACACGGCTCAGGAAATAAAAAGGATTCGAGAGAAAAATTGCTTCTGGTAGAGAGGAGATTATTCACTTTTGAGGTAAATGAATTGATTGAGCCCTCAAAGTTTGTAGTGGAATTATTGAATAGATGCAACCAATGTATCGAACATGGGAAATAAAGCATATCTAGAATCAAATAAGGAAACATGCACAATGCCCTTTCTTTTACCCTCCCTATCTTTCACCTTCCTACAACCACTTATCGTATTCATTCACATTCTAAATCTTCACCTAGCCCTAATTCATCATCATACACCTGTTACATCGTCATCCTTCCCACAAACGGTTACTTTTCTTATTCCAGTTATGCATTCCTTAACGAGCCATGCAGTGCTACTTATCTGATTTCCATTCCTCGTTGATCCCGATTGTGTCTCATTACATTGTCGAACATATATGGAGGGACAGATGGAAACATATAAAAATGTCCATGATAGTATGCCAAATTATTAAGGAGGTCAGACGACAGCTGTGTCCAGCCTAAAAGATTAAAGAAAAGAGGCGTTTTTTCCCAGTAGATGAAGAGATAGAGGAGAATGCTATCGGAACTCAACAGATTTTACAAATTGTTTTCTTATTCAAATATATGCTATTTGCATTGAAAGAAGTCCAACCGTTTTGAGTTGTGATAGTTTTTGTATAAATACATTGATTTAAGATTCATTCAAGGCTGCTTCTTGCCGGGTGTAATAGAGAAAAATCTCCTTTTTTAGGATTAATACAAGTGAAAACAGATATTCCAATTTTTGTTCAGTTTGAGTTATGTGTTTGTTCTGTATTTTCATATCTCTGAATTTCCTTGTGTAATTCCTTGATAAGCGATTGATTGCAATTTAGTATCACAACTATTGTAATCACAATATATCAGCAATTCTTTAAGTAAGCAGTTTTTCCTCTATGTTTACTACAAGTAAATCAAGACCTGCAAGCTATTTGAATTACTGCATATCATATCTTGTTCAAGGGTGCACTCTTTACTCTCTTCTACTACAAACAAGGTGAGACTCATCTGCCATTGATGCCTAGCTTTGTTTAACGGTTTTGTAATTTTCTCCCACACCATTTGATATTATAACTGTGACTCAGACAACGAAATACAGCCTTTGTACTATCCTATTATTAATTTCATTTAAGGATAATTTCTTATATAGCTAAAGGTAGAAAAAACATTCTCTTTAAACATTCTTGGTGCCTAAAATTACTATTTGATCCTTAAGTTTAATCTCAGGAACAACATGCCAAATCCATTGCCTTTCTTCTGGAGACCTCTCTCCAAGCTTGCAACGTGGCTCTCGACTAAAGTGGGCGCGTTGTCGCACCCTGACCTCGATGGAAAGAAGAGGATGTACTTAGCCTGAACTCTGCAAAATGGGGACTCTACGCTTCATCGATAGGGTGCAATCTGCAACTCTATGACCGTATTTGTGGTATCTATGGAATTTGAAGAGAATTCCCTCGTAATCGATAGTCTTCCTGAACAATAAGTCTCTGCGAGTGAATTAAAAAGTATCTAAAATGCCCTACCTAATATTTAGTGATACTAAAATCCAAGCCACCAAAATTTTTCCTATGGAGGTAAATCCACATTCATGAAAGTACCGAGAGTATTTCCAATTTTCTTAAAGCATTTCCAACTCCAGCATTTCGATGACAACCCTAGAAGTCGCAACCAGATAAGTAGATCATCAATCATCTCATGGTTTGCATCAAAGAAGGGACTCCACCTCTTTAATAACAAAGTAGTTAAGTCCAGGCAACACGGGTCTCTCAAAATCTTGCTCCCGTCCTCTCCTTTCTAGAATTTGAACAAAAACCACCCTTTTGCAAGAGTATGGATTTTCAGTAAGGAAATCCCCAAATTCCTCCAAGATGAGGAGACCCAATCCTTTAGGTGGTCTATTCTGATATGTTTACCATTTGTGAAACCCACTACTTCCTTCTCTTCTAGAGAAGGGACCTCTGAAAGCATGACATCATCCCCAAGAGCCAAAGAATGCGTCCAAGGGACCAAAGTGACTCCTAAACAAGCTTTCTTTCATTTCAGAACTAAGGACTTGCATTCAAAGACCCAAAACGCAAGTCGTCTAGGGTTTACCTTTTGGGTCTGGGGAGGGGGAGAGGAGCAAACAGGTGCTTCCAAGCCAGCGGAACAAGGGGAGGAAGGGAGGGCCAGTAATTCATTCAGTTCCAATGAGGAAGGAAAACTAGGCTCCGAGAGAGGGGGGGATGGAGAAAGAGGGATTTGACCAGGAAAAGGGCTTACCAAACTGGGGTGAGCCGAAAAATCACCAAAACTCTCGGAACAAGGGGAGGAAGGGAGGGCCAGTAATTCATTCAGTTCCAATGAGGAAGGAAAACTAGGCTCCGAGAGAGGGGGGGATGGAGAAAGAGGGATTTGACCAGGAAAAGGGCTTACCAAACTGGGGTGAGCCGAAAAATCACCAAAACTCTCCAATTTCGCAGAAGGATGAAACTAGCCAAGATATTAAAAAGTTTGATCCCCTTTGAACCCTAGTGAAAAACTAGAGACTTGAACCTGAGCATTGGGATCATGCTCAGATTTCCATAGATCTGAAAAGAATGTTGGAGGGTTTGGAGGAAAACCCCCTCAAAGCACATCATCGACAACCAAGGCACCAGGCACACCACCAATATCAAATAGTTGGGTACCCGAAGCAGAGGCACGAACTGGGACCGGTGAAAGGGCCTCCCCTGAGCACCCGACAGGAGGCGACAAAAATGGAGACATTATGTCAAGATGATGTCTAGTTGGTAGGTTCCAAATGATTTTTTCATCCATCATATCATATTCATAGTCTACCAGATCATCCATTTCACCTGACTAAAGAAAACTAGAAAAAAACTGCAAGGAAAAACGGAAAACTGTCAGCCATCAAACATGAGAATAAACTTTCTCCACACCGAAAGCATAGGTGATATTGCAGTACAAAGAGTGGCGAAATAGGAGAGGGTTCCTGAGGCCGCATGCAACTAGGGTTTCCACAGATGCCATCTTCTCAAACCTCTAGCTATTACCCAAACTTCGATTTGAAAAATTCTATTAACATTTGTGGGAGGGAAAATCCTATGATTTATTGGACTAATAAAATTGTAGATGAAAAAATAAAGTTTCTTTCAGATGACATTTATATTATACTTTAAATTTCTTAAAAATACTTAATATAATTACTAATGATTTAGTTTTGAGGACTAGCTCAAGACTTCATGAGCTATATGTGGCATCTCTCCTTCAAAATTGGAGAGAAGGATAGAGATTTGCGGGTTAGATTCTCTTGAAGGGATCAAATTATGTAATAAAGACTAATGTTTTAAACCATTTACTAAAAGGATTTTCTTTTACCAACAATTTAGCAAGAAATTATTGTTAAATATGACCAAATCAACTTGGCACACTCTTGATTAAGTTTGACTTTGTCACTAGGAACAATAGGGGTTCAAACTCAATAGGAGCAACACTGCAAAGTGTGCTTCAACTAAATGAACGAAGGAAAATTCATCAATCACCAACGTTCTTGAATATCAATTACAATTTAGTACTAAAAATACCACCTTATAATTTATCTTGAGAGATAAAAGTACTTGATATAAGTAAAAGAAATCCCCATAATAACAAAAAGTATTACTGATCATGCTTCACATTTAATATGAGATTTCTAAATACGATTTTAATATATGAAATATAATTCATATAACATCTATATGTATATTCAAATGATATTTTTTTTTTTAATTTAAGACTCTTCTCTTGTATAACTTCAATTTTATAATGATGATTTTTGTCATTAAGATCAATTTTTTTTTTATCCAACCTTTAAAAAAATGCTAAAAGAATATTTGATTTTCTTTAAAAATTATTTTTAACCTTCAAACAAACACAAAAAATTAATTGATTTTCTTTAAAAAATTATTATTATACTTAGAAATGAATTTTCATAAATTTTCATGATTTTGATATCTCAATTTTTTTTTAAATGTAATATTATAAATATTTTAAAATTAATAGATTTAAAAGTATAGTTATAAAAGTTATCAAAAATCAAAATCAAAATTTTCATGAAAAAAGTTTCACTTTAATCAATTAATCAAAATTCCATAATAATATAAAATGATGACATCTTAATATCTAAAATAATAATAAAAACCATTAAAATCATGTTGCATAAGATACATTTATTATTGATAGAAATCCAATTTATCAGATTGTATGATTGTATGTGGAATTATAGTCATACAGGATACTTAAGAGTTGTAGTTATACATGGCAAAGCTTGCATGTGAAAACTCTTTGAAATTGTAATAATACACATGTTGCGCAAACACTCAAAATCATGAATTCATTGTACCAACTAACAATGAATTCATTCAACTATGTATTCAACTAGCTTTCAAGAATTGGAATTGGTAAAGTTTTATTTCTATTTTAAAAAGCAACATCATTTATTTGTAGGGAATTGATCAAGATTTCATTCAACTAAGTAAATGGTTACAAGATTATGCCATATATTCATTCATATATGCAATTTCTTCAAAATCAAACAATTTTTGTTTGACTATACAATCGTTTCACT
This sequence comes from Picea abies, assembly GCA_900067695.1. NCBI lineage: Eukaryota > Viridiplantae > Streptophyta > Pinopsida > Pinales > Pinaceae > Picea > Picea abies. Next base: position 5,493 of record CBVK0103386808.1, on the reverse strand, counting down.
TTATATATGCAAAACAATTTTCTTATACAAAATTATATTTTTTAATTATGTAATTTTTAAAAAATTAAATCAAGTTTTAAAAGATTACACAATATATTCATATACCATTTTATATATGCGATACAATTTTCTTATACAAAATCATTTTTTTTAATTATGTAATTTTGAAAAAACTAAATTAAATTTCAAAAGATTATACAATATATTTACATAATATATGCAATTTTTCCAAGTAACATAATTTTTCTAAGTGTCCATCATTTTTTGCCTACCTAAATTCCAATTAGTTTTAAGTAAAGGTGCAAAATGTTTACTGTTATCCGCTTCTACTCATGTATCTTGCTTTATTGGATTCTGGCTTATCTTTGCCTACTTGTATGATGTGATTGCATTGTTAATTGCAAATTGCAATAAAAATATCATAAATATTTTCTCCGGTTGGTTTTTTAATCTTTGTTATATTTAATAAAATCTCTATTGCACACAATATTCATTTCATTGTTTTTATTGTTAATTTGGCACTCTCTTTGATATACATCATTCTCATTTTCTTTTTCACTTTCGAACTTAATAAGCGTCCATAGGTTCAAAAAAATGGAAGCATAAAATATGCAAGCACTAGAGATAAAAAAAAATTGGGGACATAATCCCTGGAACCTTACTAAAAAAAATTAAATACTAATCTCCTTGGGTAAAAACCCTTCACACTCAGTCCTTGATGGTGATGTACATTTCTTTTGGCTTAACTCTCTGCATGGGCCACCATCATCCTTATTTAAAAATAAGGAAATGTTTGAATATCTTTGAGCATCGAGAGATGTGAATGAATGAGAATGCCACTAGAAATCGAGAAGATATTGGAGGCCAAGTAAATCAATTTGAGGTCGAGGAAATTGGACAATGGATTGACAGTTCCATTGACTTAGTTTCCCTGGAGATTAAATGTGATGGGAAAAACATATTGGAGGCCAAGTAAATCAATTTGAGGTTGAGGTAATTGGACAATGGATTGACAATGTTGTTGACTCAGTTTCCCTGGAAATTTAATGTGATGGGTAATATACAACGACATCATCAACAGAGATGATGAACAAGTAGCAGGCTTATAGAGGATGCAGGCAAAGGATAGTAACGAGTGTGATTAACCAAACTTTTAAACAAACTTGTATGAAAATGCACAACCATTATATTAAAGAAAATTACCCCATTACCCCACTCTGTGTAAAGTAAAAGGTGTTGTCATTATATTAAAGTACAACATTGATTTCAGTAATTTATTGTCCTGACACATCATAAATATACTCGCACTCTATGTAGAGTTAAAGACACTTCCATTATACTTAAAAAGTATATACATTAGATATAAACCAAGCACAAATCAGAAACTTGAAGATAGAAAAAGGAGTTTGACAAAGGTCTTTCTAGAAAGTAATAATACACCAAAAAATACATAAGTGACTTGTTACTAGGAAACTTAAACAACTCACACTTAAACTCTCAAACACACAATATAATCTATACTTGCAATCACTCACACTTGAACCCTAAAACACACAATATAATCTATACTCGCGGTCACATGCTTCTTATTATAAACCATTTGGTCATCAGAGCACATCACTCATTTCTTTAAAATCTAGTTTTCTTATATACATAATGTTATACATAAAAAAACAAAATGACCTCCTTATTCCAGCTGGGGTTATAACATTTATCCAATTGAAAAAAACACTCCATATGTTATAAACTTGTGATTTGTCTCCTCCAATTACATAAAAACCTGCATAGATGGGTCAATTGTGAACAAACTTTAAACTTGAAACTATTTACAAAAATATATTTTCATCAACTTGGAACAAACTCTCTAAAAATTGGATTCGTATTCCCCATAATAAGTGTTCATCATTATCAATGCACAGGCAATTAAAAATTCCTCGAAGTTAAAAAATGAATTCTCTTCGGTTGTTATTCCTCATCTTTACAAGGAGGTAATGATTACCATGCAATGTTACAATTTAAAATATCAATCATCAGTACAAAATTCATCTTGTTATATGATCATTCCCAACACAAACACAAATATAATTGAGAACATAAATAATAATTACAATATCTGTGATTAAATGAAAGACTAACCAGTCAAAACCATAGGTTTTGTGGGTTATGCTCTTTGGGATTTCTCAGATCCACTCTTCCCACCACCGACTACATTATTATTCTTCTTCTTACTTCGTCGCGCCATGGACTCTCTCGTTCTCGTGGTGTCACTGTTACACGATATTTTGAATCCTGCAAACATAAATCCAGTGTGTCTGATTGATCAATGAAATGATTTGCAGCAGATTGTCGCTATTATTTTGCCTGGTATTTTGAATAAAGAAGAGCTAGAGACTAAGAGGGAAAAGAGACGGTGAACAAATTTCTTTGATTCTCTGCCTATGTTCCATTATTTTATCGTTCCTCTGTTATATCACCCCTCTACTACGCCCTTGAATAATCAATAAATAATGAATGATATGTATGTACAGGTAAATTATCTCATGAGACTTACTGGATGCCAAGACTACACCTGAAGTCTCAGAACACGTCTATCGCCCTCAATTCGTCATCTATACTTTCTTTATTTAGGAACATCAAGAAGTCCATGCAAGGAATCCATTTTTGATGTCTAAGATGGAACATCAAGAAGTCCATGAAAGGAATCCAATTACAATACCAATAGACAAATCAAATGAAGAGTTTAAGGTTGAATCATAAGAAGAGACTACAAAAGCAAACAAAGGAGAGCCCTAGGAGGGCATAAAAAGGAAGAAGAATCTAAGAATGGTATGTTGGAGATTCAAAGAAACAAGAAAAAATAACTAAGGTTCTCGCATATCACCACCCACACCACCATGAGAGACCAAGGTCATCCATGCAAGGTTATGACCATCAACAAATTTACTATTGAACAACATGGAACTAGAAAGGCATCTAGTATGGAGGCACATAGAGGACTAAAAGCAAGGAGTGATGATATTAGAGTAGCACAATAACAACAAGGAACCAAATGAGCAACCATAATTAAGATCAACGTGGAAAAGTAATAGTTGGACCCCAATTACACACGTCACTTGGATGGATAAATGTTCATGCTTGGCATTGGTTGACTACATTGATTAACAAATCATATTATTTCGCTTCCACTCATGTTTTGAGGATGAAACATACAAAGTGGGATGGAATATAATGCACTTAGGGATGTACCTAATGAGGATAGTTAATGCATTATGAAGTACCTAGGGAGGTACCTAAGGGGAATAATTTATGTAATGTGGCCATATATTATGGAATAAGGCTCACTTGGTATTTGTTGGGTAATAAATATTCCCACTAGGTAGTTAAAACAAATGAATATAATAATGAGGGGTAGTTGGCATATAATCCTAGGAATACTCATGCAAAAGTAAAAATACATGATTACCATTATAATGAGATAGATTAGATGTTGAATATTGTATTGTAACAAGCATGGATTGTGGGGTGATTCCTTCCATAAGGAGTAATTGATGGTGTTACCCTACCTTAAAAGGGTCTTCTCTATATTCTTGTGTTATCTACTATGTGGATGCATTCTATTATTCTCAAGTTGAAGGTTTATCTTTTACTTTTTATTTAACAAGGCTTACTATAATGTACAAAGAGACTAGTTCACTTTAGCTCTCACATCTCTAACACAAGCATACGATTACATAAGTGAATAATTATGAATATGGTCAAGGGTCTCTCTCCTCCATTTATTGATATAACAAAAGAGGGAGGCTAACAATACAAAGTAGACCTAGTCCATTAAAAATAGCCTAATTAAACATAAATAGGCCCACATGTGAAGCACTCTGACTCCAAGTGACACATGTCAATCTATAATGTTGAACACTCCTCAAGAAATATCAAATGTTCCTTCTCCAAAGACTTCTAATGCTCCAAGGCTACCTCCTAAGCCATGTGTACCTTCAGGGCCAACACACCTACATGATTACTCCTCAACCAAATCATCCTTGAGTCAAGTACAAACCTCCATGCAAACAACAAAGTTTCCCCATGCCCTCTAGGGCTCAACGCCCTCCTTCAAGTTACTCAATGCTCCTCCTCCAAGTAGATCATCCTCCTAGGTAAGAAACAAACGTCTCCATGTGTACATTATGAAGAATGCAACATCCTATTGAGGTCTCCAATGCTCCAAGAAAGTGTGACCCTTAAGCGTCAAAACAACATCTAGCAACCAATGAGCAAGCTAACTCTAATGTGTATGACCATCATAGTGCAACCAAGAGTAATCAACGCACTATGTACCACACATCATATGGAGCACCACCAAGCATGTTGTAAACATTTTCGAAGTAACCCCAAAATATAACACTTTCTATAGATATATTGTGCCAAAACGACAATGCCCATTAAAAATATAAACAACACTAAGGAAATTATTATGGTGTGTAGTAGGTTATGAGAATGAAAATACAAATGAGCGTGGTATAATATTTACCCAAACAACTGAGCCTCTCTCCTCTTGGTGTCACGATGTGCATAACCTCTAAAATATGGGTAATGTGCACATAATTGGTACCATAGAAATAGTAATTTGGGATTAGGATTTCCAAAACAATGCCAACCTCAACACTTGTAGTAAAATTATAATAGATATCGGGTTCCTTCTATAAAAGGATACAAGAATGGTTAGTGCAATATATGAAAACAATTATATATTATAAAGTTTCATTATATTGAGATCAATGGTAACAACTTTCAAACATAAACTCTCAGATGGTCCCAATTTGTTGTATTCTCTCTTGTCCAAACTAGGCCCACCCTTTGGATTCCATCAAAATTCTTGTGGTAAAACAAATGAATTGTCATTCCCACTTCCTTATTTCAAGAGACCGTCAACATAACCCATATGAAATAAATATCCATAATAAGTATGAACATCATGGTGATCAACATCTCAAAAGTGAAGAGCATCTTTGGGAATTGTTGCATACACCACAAAAGGGAGCATCACATAAAAAACAAACAAAAACTCCAAACATTCACCACCCTAGTCTTCAAATGAATTTCATGTACAAACTATAGTGTTCATAAATGCATATCTTAAATAAATTTTTACAAGGTCCATATAATATGTGGGGTGCATGAGAACAATAATATATGTTAGGTACCAAAGACTTGAATACACACACAACAATATATCTAGAGAACAATATAAAAAAATATTAAATGTATTATTTTCAAACCCTTAAGGTAGGGAAACACCATACAATGGATCATATTATTGAAGGGATCTTCTCCTGTTCACTTGCCTCTTTGAGGGAGAAACCTCCTATTGAGCTACATGCTCCAAATACAAAAATTATATTCTTGTCCCCATTACATTGCTTGAACCCCTTTATATAGTGCTACCAACCACCTAAGAACATTCTAGAGGAGGAACCTTCTAGTAAGTCCTCTTACATT
>CBVK0103386763.1:0-11293 GCA_900067695.1 Picea abies | reverse complement strand
TATTGGATATACTTCTCAATTCGATGATAAAACCAAGAATAAATATTTTTTTGACCCCTCGTTTACTCCTCTTAAATTAAATTGGACTCTGAGAATTATCCAAACTCAATTTAGAAGGTAGATTGTTGGCTGTTTCGCAACCGTCTTTTTGCAAGATGATCAAGGCCACGGGATTTCATCATAGAAGTATGAAGCCGAAAGAAATATGTATTTTGTACATTTACATGTTACTAGAAATAGTGGTAGGGAGGAAGAAATAAGGTATTCTAAAAATGAATCTATATAAAAGTGAATTTATACATGATATTATAATTTTACATTTTTTTAAATATGAAAAATTGTGTTTTTATCCATATAATAATGATGAGTTTGGTGATGTTATATGTAGGTAGATAAATTTGCAAGTTTGGTTGAAAATAAGAATTCTAATTTGAATTCATTAAATTTCAAGTTTTAAAGATCTAAAGATATGATGTGTCAAAAGTCAATATAAATGAACAAATCTTGAAAATGAGTAATCTATTTACTTCTTGCTTCTATCCATACAACTTCTTCCCATATCAGTTTTAGTTCTATCCATACAATTTATTCCCACTTAACTTTTAATACAATTGAGTCTTGCATTGAACCTATGACCATTAAGGCCTCAAGTATTGTTAAAATACTATTAAGTCTTGCATTGAACCTATAACCATTAAGGTCTAAGTATTATTAATGATTTTAGTATGTTTTTTTTTTATGATTAATATGTATGATATTCACTTATTATGTTTTTCAATTCTCACATGCTTATCAAACTACATGCATGGCTACATTGGCAATGTCATGTAATTTAGTGATTTGTTTTTCTCATTAGGTAAGTCAGTTTTCCATTTTTATAGGGTAGTTTTCAGCATTATTTTGATTTTCTTATAGCTTCTAGTGTTCTATTTTCTCTCCTTGTTTCATTCAAGAGCAATGTGCTATCATGAAAAAAATGAAAGTTAAAGAAGAAGAACATTTTCAAGATAAGTTTTGTTCACTCCATAACTCAAATTTTAAGACACTACTTGCTTCCCCCTAAAGGTTTAATGATAAGTGTTGTTCACTCCATAACCCAAATTTTAAGGCACTACTATGATTCCCCTAAATGTTTAATGATTTTTCTATAATGACTCACACATATTTCAAAATAGTTCAATTGAACATAAGTCTAATGCTATTAAACACATTGTAACTATTGGAATCCAATTTCAAGCTCATAAAGAACAAAAATCAGTTTATTCCCATGAGACCCACTTTAGATGAAATTATGTATACTGTTTAAATGAATGAATACAGCTACAAGAAATGTGGTGGACATGATTTATGTGATCAATGATTTTTATGGACTTACAAAATTCAATTCAATGCTCTACAAAATTGCCTTGTTTGGAGGGAACTTTAATTTCTTTTTGTGTGTATTTTCTTTAAAATATTAAACTCCATGTACATGAGATTTTATGTGCATGTTCATAACATTGTCAAGATTTTATATTTGTAAAATTGTCACTTTAGGTAATATACCCCAATAATCTTTATTAGTCATTTGAACATTATGATAGGTTTTTGCCTTTAGAGTTTTTCTTATGTACTTCATACCATGTTATCAATAAGAAGAACTAGAACTTAGTATTTATTGGAGAAATATTCCTCCATTATATCATATTTGGAATTGCTATCTCTTCATTATATCATATTTGCAAGAATGATCCACTAATGTTACTCTCATTATTTCTTATTTTATGTTATCTTTATTGTGTGTATCTTGTTACACAAACAATTACATTTCAGTTATAGAACCATTGCATATTTCTCCTCATATTGTTAAACTTCCCTAACTTGTATTTGCACTAAATTAGGCATAGATACACAAAATTAATGCACATAAGTTTTCCATTATTTCCAACTGAATAAACATCATCATTTTTCTTTGTTATAATCTTCTTCTATTTCACTTCCATTCAAACCTCGAATGACAGATAAACACAATATTCGTTGGATACAGCAAACAACGAGTTTATCCTTCGAGTGAAGACCTTTGGAACGACCACAAATAGAACCCTCGTGTGGTAATGGGACCACGTTAACAATCTCACAGTAAATCCTTTTATTTTTCGATTGATTAGCATAAATAGCATATTCTTATAATATATTATTATTTATTTCTAATAAAACCATTGTTTCCTAGTACCTACAGATTAATATCTATCGTATTAGTGATTTATAGAAATTTTCTAAAATGCATTCAAGGAAAATATCTAAAACACCGATTGGAATTAGTACTCTTGAAGAACCCATATCGATAGCTTAAGCATGAAAATATATTGAAAATATCTAAATGTGTGGTAACAAATGCTCTCTCAGTAATGATAATTGCATATATTTCTATAAGAAGAAATCGTTATCATAAACGCTTCTTTATTGATACGTCACACAAGAGATTTCAGGGACTAAAGAATTGAAGTTTGTATATTACGATTATTATAAAGTAATCAAAAGCATTTACCTTTGTGTTTTGAAGCGACGATGGACTGGAGTTTCTGGTTGTTTCCTTGTGTGTTCGGTATTTTGCCAATATTGTGGTTACGCTTCTCACAAAATAAAAATACATCTTAGCAATTTATCAATGTAAAGAGAATAAGAATCGAGATATAAATTTCCTCTTCAATTGCAATTAAAAATACATATTGCAATTTATCATTGCACAGGCTGAAAAAGTATTTTGGAGGAAAATTAAAACATTGGGGATTATAAATTGGCCTCTCCTTTTGGAAATGATATAACAACAATAAATATTCATTCTGGTGGCAATCAAAGCAAGTCTGCGAAGTGTAACATTTTTTAATTAAAATAGACACATAATGGTATAATGAAAACAAAATTGACGAAGTAAAAAATGGACGATATGTTTTATAATAAAAATACAGGAAGACATGAAGCTTCTTTTAATGTTAAATTCTGTGTAAAAGTAGCAGACGATGCAAGTCATGGTATGTTGTAAATATCTCCAAATCTTAGCGCAAAGCATCTTTGAAGGTGTCGTGAGCACTTCACAAGAAAACTTATTACAGTGTGACTGAGGGAACAACAGTTGATTGTTGAGGAATTACAGACAAAACACAATGTTGTTGAAAGATACCATGAATATTAGAAACTTATGTTTCCTATCAGGTCTGTGGGTTTCGATATAAGTCTGATAGTTTGTGGATTTCGTGGTTATTTCCAGGAGGGTATGTGGGTTCGTACAGCCTAAAGAATCTGAAGCAATGTCGCGGGCCAAAGTAGAAGGGAGGCAGTGAGACGTTGGATTAGCGCTTGGGCTTGATGACATCGAAGCTGGAAAATAAAAAGAACAATGTAGATTATAAAAAGAACAATGTAGATTATCTCAGGTTTATCTTTATTTTGGATTTCTTCCCTTACTTTTAGTAGATTATCTCAGGTTTATCTTTATTTTGGATTTCTTCCCTTACTTTTAGGGTTCAAAAGCTTGAGGTTCCCTTACTTTTAGGGTGCGAAAGCTTGAGGTTTGCAAGATCATATTCCAGAATTTTGTGGGTATAGTTTACCCATATTTCATGCCACATCCTTCATGAAAGCTATTGCAGATCTTGATGTTGTCCATGAAGTTGTTATGATGAGGAGCTATTGCAGATCTTGATGTTGTCCATGAAGTTGTTATGACGAGGATGTTTTTCCATTCCTTACAGGGAGTAGAAGTTGTTGATGAAGTTGTTATGATGAGGATGTTTTAGATCCTACATGTTTATATTATTGCAGCCATGTGTTCTGGATGAATTGATGCCAAATTAGAAAAAAACAACAACAACAACTTCATTATCCTTCCTACTTTGACATATTTATTTCTTCATTTAGACTATTTTATGACATTAAAGATTTAGATTATTTTCACCCATTCTTTGTCATGAATAAATAAAAAATGTCCAGACTTTGAATGTAAAAAATACTCCAATCATTGTTATCTTATATTTTTGTTATTTTTCATGTGAAAGTATGATTGCAAAATGGGTGTTTAATGCTGGAAAATGGATGTTTAATGTTAAAAATTGTTGGAGACAACAAATTTTTCAATTTCAAATTTGTAGTAGTAATTTCAAACCATTGAGAAATACACATTACCTTAGGGAAGAAAATTCTTCTTAGATTTGAAATTTTTATTTATACTGAATATTTATATTCATTGGAACCACCACACTTACACTTTTGTTGCTTAAGGTGTGAATCATGTTTTGTATATATATTTGTCTTTAAAGAGAGACACAATTGACATTTTGAATATTCATGAGGGGTTACCATATGAATTTTCCAGACCTTATATCAACCCTCTTCAACATGGGATTTTGACTTAACATCTATGGGTTTTGCCAAATTTTAAAGACTTTTTTATTAGCTACCATGCCTATGATGTAATTCCATATCGTAGTCATCATATTATGTATTTTCCATCTCATATTTACTTAGTGATTAACATATCCTTGTGTTGGTTAATGACCAAACATAAAGGAAGAGGTTGTGGTTTCAATTTCAAATTTGTAGTAGTAATTTCAAACCATTGAGAAATACACACTACCCTAGGGAAGAAAATTCTTATTAGATTTGAAATTTTTATTTATATTGCATATTTATATTCATCCGAGCCACCACACTTACACTTTTGTTGCTTGAAGGTGTGAATCATGTTTTGTATATATATTTGTCTTTAAAGAGGGATACAATTGATATTTTGAAGATTCATGAGGGGTTACCATATGAATTTTCCAGACCTTATATCAACCCTCTTCAACATGAGATTGACTTAACATCTATGGGTTTTGCCACTTTTTTAGAGTCTTTTTAATTAGCTACCATGCCTATGATGTAATTCCATATTGTAGTCATCATATTATGTATTTTCCATCTCATATTTACTTAGTGATGAACATATCCTTGTGTTGGTTAATGACCAAACATAAAGGAAGAGGTTGTGGCATTGATGACATTAACACATGGCTCAATTGGTTGTATAATTATACATAATTTTCATTTTCATGTTAAGTAGAGTAGGGTACTAGAAATAACCTGTCTATCATTATCATGAGCATTAGATTCCATTATCATGAGCATTAGATTCCATTTAATGTTCTTTAGGTATTGTTGGCTTATGCATTTTATTTCTTGTAAAACCAATTTTGAGCTATGTAATGGAGTATATGGACAGATTGTATGTGGTGTTTAGGGATGTGATATGGGTCCATCCAACCACATGGTTTTTTTTCATTTTCTTGAAGAGTCTTGTCAATAAGTATTGATAGATATTTCAAGGTTCTTATGTACTCTTCTAAAGAGTATATGTCTCTAAGTTGGAGCTATTTGTTTTCCCTCATATTATATGAGAGATAAACTTGTGATTTTCATCACATGACATGATTTTAGGGTACATATGACAATGCTAATGGACTTGAGGTATACACTTATTTTTCTTGGATATGATGTATTTTGATTAAGGAATTTGATGATTATGGATCCTCTTACCTCATCATATTATTGTATGGGATGTTACACATTGGTTCATGTATGATGGTTCTGGCCCGATTGAATACTAATAGTATGGGACAACAAGTGACTTATGTGGTAAATTGCATTCATGCTTGATTCTCTCATCATGGTTTTACTTGATACTTAGATGAATAATTGTGGTATGCTCTTTAGTGATATGGTATGTTCTTAGTGAATCAATCATAATTATGCGTTCATGGTTAGTCTAAACTAACACTTGTGCATCTCATTTATGGAACACCTAAATAAGAACCCAATGAAAAACATGGTGTGATCCTAATCTATCATAGTTCCAAAGAGAAACACGGTGTGATCCTAATTCACGAGTGAGTTTATTACTTAAAACTCCTTTATAAATTTGGCATATGATAGTGTTTACGAAGACCATAGGGTTTACGAGAAAATCATAGTGCAAAACCTCTACATATATAAGTGAGCACATTTATGTTAAAGGTCCCACTCCTTTTTCATGAGAAAAGAATATATGTTAAAGCTAAAATCTTAATAATGAGGCCACTCGCTTTGCACTTTAACCATGATGGAGACCATGTATATCTTAAAGAAAAGTTAAAGGTTACATTATTTTAATAAAGAGGTCCAACCCCTTTATTACCTATACATTAGCTTGATCACCAATTCAACTCATGCAACTGTGGGTGAAGTCATGACCACGAAAAGTATATTTTGAAAGGGGTCACCTCTTTCCTTATCTTATTCGATGACTCACTTTATGATATGGTGTGGATAAAGTTGTTTGTAAACGATGTGAGGAGGGTGCCATACGGCTATGGCTCATATATTAAGAGATGATCGATGTGGAGCCCCTTTAAATTAAAAACATTCTTTGCTAATTCGGCCATTGTTCACATTTCCATTTGGTCATAAAGTAAGTTATGAAGGGCCAATGTACAATTCATCCAAGATCGATTAACTTGAGGACGTTGGTACATGCTTCTATGAGTGCACATCCAATATGCCATCTTCCCTTGCCTTCATTTGCTACAAACAATGATCAAAGTTGTGGATCCTCAAAGTCTTAATATAAGTCATCTTGGCATGAAGGAATCATTGATGAAGGAGATGATACATGTTTTGGGCTTTGAATTTCAAGAAGTTGTGGATTGCATAGAAGCATCCACTTAATAGATGGTCTTATTTCATTTTATTATTCATTGGTGGACCAATCTTGTTGGGTTGTGGACATTTTGAATTCAAGTGACTACATTAAGGGAGGTTGTTAGTTTATTGTTTATTTTTAAAAGTTGTGCTTTATTAATTCATTGGTTTATTATTCTTGAAATTGTCTCATGGAGATAGTTAAGATGAGAACATTAGTATATTGTTTCTTTGTAGAAGATGATTAATTTATTATTTTTTCTAGGAGAGGAAAGTGGATCTCAATATCTTACTTCTACTTTTAGTCAGAAGATATCCTATTCCTTAATTCTCACCTTATGATATCCAGATCTGAGATCAATCTTTGAAAATATCTGCACACCTCTCAACTAATCATAGAGATCATATATTCTTGGAAAATGATACTTGTTCTTTATTGTTACCTTGTTCAACTGCCTAAATTCGATACAGAGTCTCAACGTACCATCTTTATTCTTCATGAGGTGACAAACTTGGGTGTATATACCCCTTCTTTGGGAACTCTTCAATTTGCATCTGCAACTCCTTCACCTCTAGTGTACTCATCCTATAAGGAGTCTTGGATATGGGAGATTCTCCTGGCACTAGATTTATAGAGAAATCAATATCTCCTTTTGTTGGCATCATCAGTATCTCTTTGAAGACATCTTCAAATTATTTCATTACTTCGCAGTCTTCAACATTTTGTACTTTATCCTTAGGTGTCTCCTCCATGTGCAATGCAAATACTTGACATCCTTTCATGTATGTTTTCTTCAATTATAAGGTTGAAAATTCTATGGTGATTACAACCCTTGGAATTCCTTGAACTGCCTGTCTCATCCAACAAAGAAAATTCCTTATTCTAATAGTCTAGGGAAACATGATGTTGGTCCAACCAGTCCATACCAATTAGGCAACCATACGAGCCCAAAGGTATGATATTCAAATCATTATTTTTTCGTATTCCATTCATCTCCATTGGACATGCCTTAACCATCTCATTAATTTTCCTTTTTTCCCTTGTAGTAACTGCACCAACCAAGATTTTCCAAGATTGCTTCTCTGAAATTAGAATTTTCCACCATCTTAGGATCTAGATAATTATAACTAGCTCCTGGATCAATTAAAATAGCGATGTGTTGGCCATTAATCTTACCTTCCACTTAAATCATATGTGACCGAAACTCATCTTTCTTGTTATCCACGACTGCGTAAATTATAAGTACATTTTTTCCGATGTCCTCAACTGTCATCGCTTTCTGTACACTATACACAGTCCTCACTTTATCACTTCTTTGAGGGAAAATGTATACATATTCTCTCTTCCACAACTCCAATATTGAATAGATTGTTTCCTTGGATTTTTCCCCACTTTCTCCATCCTTCTAGGCTCCTTGGGAGTTGTTTGTCCTTGCGCAGTATTTCTGAAAAAGGATGACTTAGTCCCCTGCTTTTTATGTTCAATCTTGCTTTTCATCTTGTCTTACCAAGCATTTTGGAAAATCGGACTTCCACTTTACTAATCATAAATACATTTAGCACGCCTTATGGTTTCATTGTCACTAATAAATGAGGGCAACCCACTCAAGTACCTATGATATTTAACTTGTTCATCATTGATGAATGCGATATATTTCAACAGCTCTAAGAATGTTATTTCATACTCATCTATTGTCATACTCCCAAGATTGAGTTTGAAAAATTCCTTCATTTTCTTGTCATAGTACATCTTGGTTAAGTATTTCTTTTCGAAATACCTCTTGAACTCCATCCAAGTAAGTTTCTTATCATCAGTGTGTTGCACTTGCATGAATTGATCCCACAACATTGATGTGTTTCCTTTTAGCCGATAGAAGTAAATTCTCCCTTGTACCTAAGAAGAATAATTATGCATCTGGAAGTAATTGATGATACCGATAAACCAAGTCTCTACATCTTCATCCTTCTTGTTCTCATCGCCAAAGGTAGGAGGATTGATATTATTCATTTATCCTCGTAGCTCGTCCACCACAGTCCTTCTCTTATGCTTTCTGACCAGAGATGGGCTCGAGCTATTGCGCACTTTCCTAAATGAATGCTTTGGCAAGTTAGGTTGATGCCTACCAACACTTCTTGCTTCTCTTCCTTTCTCATCATGAGACCTACGACTTCTTGACTTACTTGTTGTTTTCTCCTTATACATTTTCTTTTCTATTATGTCTATGCTTTGCCTCAATTTGACATTGAAGTCATCTTGTTTCTCCTTGGGTTTCATAAGCCTTTCATTATCAACTTTATAGATTTAGACGTCTTTTTTTAGCCCCTTTATAGTTTCTACCAAGTTTATACGCTCCTCCTTGGATTCAGTACCATTAGCACCCAAACCGACAAATCCACAAATTCATCATCACGGGTATAAGTCCTCTCCGCATATTCCATGATTTTTTACCTTATGCATTGATTCTGCCATTCTCTAATCATTGATAATTATACAAAATATGCAGAAAAAAAGATTTGTTAGATGAATTCATGAGATACTTCATGAAAACTATGCACCATCTTGTGAGAATCCTTTCTTCTGAAGCCCATGTTGCACGCACTGGTATTCAATAAATACCAATGTTTCATGTCAATAATTGACATATACACCGCGTATCAATATTGCACATGCACCACAAATTTGTTTCTTGAAGCCCTAAAATTTTAGTGCGCACACCTTGCACCATTGTTTACTACACAGTTCTAGTGTCACACCACGCTATGTTTAGAATTTCATGCACAGACTTACGCATTCTTATTTTATGCACACCATGGCCATGTTGTAATTCCAAATTCGGCCATTTAGCACTGTGAATTCAACCTTAAGTAGGTACTCCACCCATGTAGGTTTAGTGTTGAAATTGGAGCTCTGATGCTTCTTGTTGGCCTCTGGCTCGTACAAGTCTAGTCTTGAACCAATAACTCTAACATCACAATGTAACATCCCCATCCACCTAGGCTTGGCCACGTCACACAATCTAAACTTGTCTTTTTGATTCCATAATGTAATGGTACCCAACTTACTACTAAAAAATGCTACTCCAAAAAAACCAGTATGTAGATACTACTCTAAAAATTATTTTGCGCAGTATTACTTAAATTAATGTGCACAACCCCAAGTTGAGTCATGCCACACTAACTTTCTTCTTTTACAAAACTTAAAAACAACGTAAGTAACACAATACAACTGCATGCACAAGCATACGGAACACACAACACTACTGTGAGTGGAATCCACTCTCACGTCACACGCCAATTCTGATTTTCCTCCTGTGCATGGATTGCTTCCCTGCACACACAACCATTCTTACCTCATCTTGAAGACTCATGACCTATGTCATAATATTAATTCAAAACAAATAAATAGTAACAACAGTCATACTCAGCAAATATGACTACCAATATTGAATATCAAGACCACACTTACATGTGCAAGCAAAATTTAAAAAAATAACAACAATTATTTATATGCAACAACATAAAAGAATTAAACCCATATTAAACAAAGATAATTAAGCACACACTAAATGAGACAAGCACATAAATACAATTATATTTTATGCAAAGTCGCCAACTTCGTGCAGAAATCAAACATTCCTCCCATCTATAGACTTTGTTTCTTATATACTTTAAGCAACAGGTCTCGTCAGAGATGAGTCTTAACTCCACCAAGGAAAAAGGGTTCCTAATGCGAGGCTAAGGTCTGTTACTCAACAAAATTGATCAGTCCAAGATGTCACTTTCGCATCTAGTCTATATTCTCTCATTCCTCACGCACCTATTACACTGAAAGGAAGTGTGCCCCTTCTCTGCTCAGCAGTCCCCTGACAGCCCCACTTCCCATCCATGGTTCCAACAACACTCCATAAAGCAAGTCTCAGATCCTTGTAACTAATTCCTAGTGCACCAGGGAATGATTTCCAGTAAAAGTCTCACCTGGATAGAATGCTCACAGACATGACAACCTGCCTCTTTTGTAGAAAATATCTCACCTAGAGAGACTACTCACGGGCCTGAAAACCCAAATCTTTGACAACAAAACTCTGGTTACAATACAGAAAACCCCCTTACAAGCTTCTCTCTACAGATAAGGTAATAGTGAGATTGTTTTTGGATAGTTTGACCCCTTCTACATAGGATAAAAATGAGTGAGCTCCCCAAAATACACTAAGGATAGAAATATATATTGCATGCCTTAAACTCGACACTTGTCACATTTAAAAATATCTTTATCCACTTTGTGCCTTGTTTCTATCCCCGTGAACTTTGGATAAAATAATTTATCCATAAATTACACTTTTCCATAAATATAAATAAAATTAAAATATTTACTAGGACTTAAGTCCCCCCCCCCTTTTCCCTTTTCCAGTGGAGTTATCCCCCTGTCTCTTTTCATCTGATCCATCTACGCACAACAATGTGATATTATTAATAAGTGTGATTACATTTAAATGGGCATGCACACTGGCCTGTTTTTATCTCGACTCACCAGCCTCATAACCACACAGCTTCCCTAGCCTCAAAACATATTCATTCATATATATATATATATATATATATA
>CBVK0103386667.1:0-10299 GCA_900067695.1 Picea abies | reverse complement strand
CATTAAAACCCATAATGAAGGAAGCGTCATCGACAAGCTTCATGGAAAACTCATACAACACATCGACGTGGAAGCAAACAGTTTATTCGTGAAAGAAGAGTAGACAAATAACAATAGAGGAATAAAAGCACAGAGCGAGCTCACAGAGGTCATAGAGATCATTTGAACCCAGCAAACAGTTGACATTCACCGCCATTTCACCGCTCAAGAAAGCAGAAGTGAGCCAGACCACCAGAGAAACCAGAGTTCAGACTAGGTCGTGTGGACAGGCAGAAGAAGGTGAACAACAACGGCCGGAGATAATCAACATTGATGAAATCCCATCCCTAGAGATAGCACCAGTGCACTCGACACCCATACTGGAAGAAATCCAACAGCCATCACTGGAGGGAGCGAATACAGACATACTGGCAGAAGTACAGGAGTCGTAGAACCAGGAAACAGAAACCCTGAAGGAGGTACAACCAGAAAACATCGGACCAATTCTGGAAGGCAATGGAATGAAGTCGAATTGGGACGCAGCAATCGAGCCAGACGAGTCTCAAACGACTATATCAGACCACCCACTAGAGGGAGCAACAAGTTTTTTTTTGTAGGTATATCTTGAAGGAACTATGTAAGTTTATGTCACTCAGTTGCGGTCTGAGCGATGGGATCCATTTAGGCCATGTTTCAACAGTGCACATAATAGTTGGTTTTGACTAAAATATTGGGATGATTGTCTTCTCTATGTTTTGGGTATGGGAATTTTAGGAAATTGTTGATAATTTTGTATGAGATACATGTTTTGTATTTTGGCTGAAGGACCTAGCAGACATAAGGTGGACAATGTATATTGCTCTCTTTGATTCTAATATGAATAACAAGAAGCACCTTTTTTTCGGTGAAAAAAAAAAGGATTTTATGTTGTGGAGTTTTCAAGAGATTATGAGTTCTACGATGAAATTATTGGGAGCATTTGGGTCCTCCATAGATTTTATAGGCCACATAGTAAGAATCTCTCGGGCCCCAAGTTTTTTTATTTCTCCAATTCTTTTATTATTTTCGTTTATTTTGCATTCTTTTTCTTTTTAAAAAAAATCATGTTTTCACTGCTCTTATAATCTATTCCATTTCACTACTATTATATTTTATATGGTTTGAGTTTTTTTCACCTTTTTATTATAAAAATAAATAAATAATAATTACATGAGAATTTATTTCCTCTTTCCTCTCTTCTCATTATTGAAATGTTTTTTATTATAAAAATGAATAAATAATAGGTACATGATCATGTATTTCCTCCTCCTCCTCTTCTTCCTCCTCTTCTTTTTATTCCCTCCTTTATCCTCCTCTTATTATTTCTATCTTCCTCATCCTCTTCTTATTCCATGTTATGTAATTAGACAATTTTGTTATACTTGTACCTTGGAATAGATCACCCACCCTTATTAAAGAAAAATACAAAATTATCTGCTCATTTGTCAGGCCAGGTACAAGAAGAGGAATAAGTAACTCTGCAAATGATTATTTCATTAACTCACATGTTGCATATATAAAAGAGGAGGTGACCTTTGGTTTCATCTTCCAAGAGGTTTGAATGACTCTTCCTATTCACCTACATCTCTTCATATTTCTTCTAGATTAATATTTACAAGCATATTTACAATGTACATCAATCCCTAAGGATTAGCTATCTAACATCCCCCCCACCTTAGTCTGAAGGGGTGTTTGTGAGTCCAAGTATCATTATGAACTTTTCAATTTTTTCTCTTTCAAGTGTTTTGGTGAAGATGTCCGCAATTTGCTCATTTTTTGAACAATGTCTCAAGTGAATAGTCTTGGCTTCTATATGATATTGAATCAGATGGTACTTTGTGTTGATGTGTTTGGTTCAATCATGGAATCTGGGATTCTTGCCCAACTTGTTTGCAGAAGTATTGTCAACCAAAATAGGAGTAGTATTTGCATGTTTCTCCAGCAAATATTCAAGTAATTTCCCGAGCCCACACAATATCCTTTGTTGCTTTTGCAGCTGCCACATAATCTGCCTCTATTGTGGAATCTACTAGAACTTATTATTTGTGTGATCTCCAGAAGACAATTGTCGATCCAAGACTTATGAGATATGCTAAAGTTGACACTCCATTTTATTTATCCCCATCAAATCCTAAATCGAAATATCCAATCAGGTTTAAGTCATCCACCTCAAGATACTTGAGTCCAAAATATTGAGTTCCCTTCAAGTATTTTGGAACTCTTTTTGTAGAAAACCAATGTCCTTCACAAGGTTTTTGCATGAACCTAGAAACAATCCAACAACAAATTAAATATTTTTTCTAGTGATGGTAAGGTAGATAAGACTTCCCACAAGTTGTTTGTACTTGGTTGCATCATCAAATACATTCCCTTATTTTGTACAAGTTCAACTTGAGGAAGTTGAATGATGCATGCCTACATGACCCATTCCCTACACCATTCACAGACAAAGTATTAGAGAATGTAGGAGGACATGAAGCTTACTCATTCACTGATGGACTCTCAGACTACCATCGGATCAAGATAGCACAAGAAGTCAGATACAAGACCACATTTGTGACAGAATGGGGATCTTACCAATGCACAGTCATGTCATTTGGACTAAAGAATGCACCAGCAATATTTTCTAGAGTAGTCATTGTTGCGTTTAAGGAATTCATCCATCAGTTTCTCGAAGTATACCTGGATGATTGGACAGTTTATATTTTGTTGAAAGACCATGTAGAATTCTTGCGCCTAATGTTAGAAAGATGCAGACAGTGTCAGATATCACTGAACATAAATAAATGCATATTTGGAACACTGTTTGGGATACTATTGGATCATATAGTCTGTACACATGGATTATTAGTAGATCCCGACAAGATTGCAGTAATTGTTAATTTGCAACCACCAAAAATAGTCTGTCAACTAAGAGCGATGTTGGGACACACGGGATACTACAGGAAATTTATCAAAGGATATGCGCATATTAATGCACCAATGGAAAAGATGTTAATAAAATATACAAAGTTCCAGTGGAATGATGAGTGTCAACACGGTCTGGATACCCTGAAGGAAAATATCAGTGGAATGATGAGTGTCAACACGGTCTGGATACCCTGAAGGAAAATATGGTCACCGCACTGATATTAGTATTTCTAGACTAGGAGAAGACATTCCACATCCATGTAAATGCATCAGCTATAGCACTTGGGGCTATCTTGGCACAGCCAGGAGAGGGAGACTTGGATCACCCGATAGCATTTGCAAGCAGAATTTTATCAGACCCATAACAGAACTATAACACGACAGAAAGAGAAGGCCTAGCTTTGGTCTATGCACTGCAAAAATTTAGACACTACTTACTGTGAAAACACTTCAAGATGTTCACAGACCACTCAGCCATGAAATACCTAGTCAACAAGCCAGTGTTGGGGAGGAGAATCTGTCGATGGTTACTACTATTCCAAGAATCTGACTTTGAAGTAATAGCCAAGCCAGGAAAATTGAACACAGGACCTGATCATCTATCAACAGTCACCAATGGAGAAGAACCTACAAACTTGGAGGACAACTTTTTGGATGCACAGTTATTCTCAGTACAGATTGTTGATGAACACTTTGCAGATATCATTCAGTACTTGAGTACAGGTACTGCACCGCAAGAATATAACACCGCGCAGAATAAAAACCTGGTAGTCCACACTACCGACTATCAACTAATTGCAAGACACCTATACAAAATGGGCACAGATAGCATCTTGCGAAGATATGTGTTAGAACACGAAAGACCAAGAGTCTTAGTAGAAACTCATGAAGGAATAGAAGGAGGACATTATGCAGGTAAAGCTATCACGCAGAAGGTATTGTGTGCAGGACTATGGTGGCCAACAATTCACAGAGACTCAAAAGAGTACTGTCAAATATGCGATGTTTTTCAAAGGGTAGGTGAACCCAATAGAAGAGATGAGATTCCATTACGACCATAGGTAACATTACAAGCATTTGATAAGTGGGCAATAGACTTTGTGGAACCAATCAACCCACCAACAAAAAGAACAGGGGCAAGGTACATTATCATCGCAATGGAGTACCTAACAAGATGGGCAGAAGCCACACCAGTGAAGGATTGCAGTGCAGAAACAACAACACATATTTTATTTGAATAAGTAATCACTAGATTTGGGTGCCTAAGAGTTTTGATGAGTGACCAAGGCACACATTTCATAAACAACACCATCAGCGCTGTGACTGAAGAGTTTGAAGTCCATCATCAGAAGAGCACACCATACCACTTAGCAGGGGAGATGGTTGAAGATGTCTCGGCTTGGCCAGAATGGCAGATTGAGGAATAACCGAAAGTTGTTGGAACTTCAAGCCAGCCACCACCATCGAAGAAAGATAATATACAGATATCCAGGTCACCTCGGAAGAAACCTGTAGCATAAATTGTTCTACCGAGCATACCAGCTGGGGTATAGGTAGGAATAGAGCTACTGGGTCATATCGGGAAGCTCAAATACTCGAACCACGACATAGTAGACAAAGACAAGTTCTCGGAACTTGCAAAAAGAGTATACATGGAGACGGTGGGCACGAGTCGGTTTGGGGAACCGCATGATCAGCCACTCCAATGGGAAACTGGGTTGCAGAAGACAGGAATTTTAACTCTGGTGGACCTACCACATTTTGGCAGGGGTCAACATGCAACAACATGCATCAAGCAGCTGCCAGCAGTCACACATGGGGGGGACATCTGGTTGGACAAGATCGTGTCGATAAACGTATATCTTATCGTGAACATAACAGGATTTCCAACTCGGGGCATGGATCCCGCGCAGTTTCTAGATGACAAATCCAGGGAGAAAGCGCTAGCAGAAGACATGAAGAAAAAGTATGGCACTAACAGGGGAACCAGAGGGATCATTATCAAAAGGATCAACAATGTCGCAACACAACTGAGAACAAATATCTTAGTCTACAAGCTGCTAAGAAAATGTCGCAGGGAGGAAGTCCCAGCTAGAGTCGTTGCAGTTGCATCTTAGTGTGCAGAAGGCACCTCAATGAGCTAGGCACTATCTCTCTTAAACCTATTCCTGGTTGACTACAAGGATGCACAGGATCTAGGAACAAAGTTCCACTATTCATGGTTGATCACACTAATAGCCTTCATGAGATGGAGAGAGCCAAGGTACATAATTTTTGTCACTAGACCCAAACCAAATCAAGGGGCAAGATATTTTTTGCTCAGAGCCAAGCCAAAGGCCAGGAGAAAAAAGGAGAAGGGGTCTATCTTTGAAGGATACCTACACGAGCTACAAGAAGCCATCTCCAAGATGTGGAGAATAACACCAGAAGTTGTCGTGTGATATGGGGACATCACCAACTTCCAGACCACACGACATGCAATGCAGATACAGGTAAGGAAGGATCTGGATAAACAGTGGCTGCAAATGTGCTACTGTATCACAGAGGGGGACATCGACATGGTCATCAGCGAATGGGACGATGAGTGGAAGACTCCCATCCTTACCCTGGAAATATCGAAAAGAACAGAAGAAGAAGAGGCGGGGCAGGGAGAGACCCAACCAAAGGAAATTCGAGTGCCCAAGAGATGAAGAACGGGCCAGGGCAGGACAACACAGACAGACGAAGGGCCAATGAAGACAGGGCCCCAAAATGGAAAGAAAGATAAGACACAGGCGTCCAAGGAGAAGTAGAAGCAGGCCGAACCCGCGCAAGAGACCACAGTAAATCCCAACCCACAGGAACCGTGGGGAAACAAGAGTCCAACCATGCATACAGGAGGCATGCGCAAGAAATCAAAGACACAAAGAATACCACCAGAGTATATGATCACGGATGACGATGGGGAAATGATAGCCTAAATGGTTCAGGATTGTCTATCCGAGGAATTCAACCACGCTGCACACCACAGGGATAGGATTGAAAAGAAATTGGTAGACATGCGGCAACTCCTCAAGAAAATCAGGGAAGGGCATCCAACAAGCAACATGGGACTCAAACCATTAGCACCGCAGATAGAAGGAAGAGTGCAAGAAGAGGAACGAGAGTCAGTCCAGGAAATATTGCAGTCGCACGTAACATTCCATATCAACCCTAGTATGTTGCGCATAAGACAAGAATTTTAGGTCTGGTGGACCTACCACATTTTGGCAGGGGTCAGCATGCAACCACATGCATCAAACAATTGTTAGCAGTTACGCATGGTGGGGACATCTAGTTGGATAAGTGTGTCTCAATAGACATAGAGATAATCGCGAGCATAATAGGATTGCCATCTCAGGGCATGGATCCCACGTTGTTTCTAGATGACAAAACTAAGGAGAAAGTGCTAGCATAAGAAACGAAGAATAAGTATGGCACTGATAGGGGGACAAGAGGGATCATTATCAAAAGAATCAACGATGTCGCAACACAACTGGGCGCGAAAATCTTAGCCTGCAAGTTGCTAAGAAAATGTCGTAGGGAGGAAGTCCCAGCTGGAGTTGTTGTAGTTGTAGCTCAGTGTGCGGAAGGCACCTCAATGAGATGGGCACCGTATCTCTTGAACTTGTTCCTAGATGACTGTAAGGATGCACAAGATCTCAGCACAAAGTTTCACTATTCATGGTTGATCACATTAATAGCCTTCATGAGATGGAAAGAGGTAAGGTATGTAGTTTTTTGTACCAGACCAAAACTGAATCAGGGAGCGAGGTATTTGTTGCTTAGATCCAGGCTAGAGTCGAGGAGAAAAAATGAGAACAGGACCATCTTTGAGGGATACCTATGCGACCTACAAGAAGCCATCTCCAAGATGTGGAGAATCACACCAGAAGCTATTGTGCAATATGCGGACATCGCCAATTTCTGGTCCACACGACACACAATGTGGATACAGGCAAGGAGGGATCCAGATAAACAATGGCTATAGATGCGCTACTGCATCACAGAGGGTGACATCGACATGGTCATCAGCAAATGGCCCGACGAATAGAGGATTCCAACCATCACCCAGGAAGTGTCGAAAAGAGAAGCAAAAGAAGAGGCAGAGTAGGGAGAAACGCAACCTCCAAAAATCCAAGTGCCCAAGAGACAAAGAATGGGCCAGAGAAAGACAACATGGACATACGAAGGGACAATGGCAGAGTAGGGAGAAACGCAACCTCCAAAAATCCAAGTGCCCAAGAGACAAAGAATGGGCCAGAGAAAGACAACATGGACATACGAAGGGACAATGAAGACAATGACCCAGAAGGGGAAAAAGGAGAATACACAGCCAGCCAGGGAACAATAGAAATAGGTTGAGGGAGCACAGGAGACTGCCACAAATCCCAACACACATGAACTAGGGGGATATAAGAGACCAGCCATGCAGACAGGAGGTGCACACAAGAAATCAAAGGAAAAAAGAACACTGTCAGAGTATAAGATCACGAATGATGACGGGGAGATGATAGCCCAATTGGTCCAGGATTGTCTAGCCGAGGACTTCGACCATGCTACACACCATAGGGACAATATTAAGGAGGATTTGGTATACATGGGGCAGCTCATCAAGCATATCGGGGAAGGATCGACAACAAGTAGCAAGGGAATCGAACCATTAGCACTGCAGACAGAAGGAAGAGTGAAAGAAGAGGAACGAGAGTCATTCTAGACAATACTGCAGCCGCAGGTAACATTCCATATCAACCCCAGTATGTTGTGCATGGATGAAATTGTGGGGTAGACACCCTTGAAGGACTTAATCCAAATCCAACTTGTGTTGACAAGGATACCATTAGGGACACTAAACAGGTTGTAGGTTAGTGTAAACCACTAGGTACAATCTTGCGCACGCAAACACTTAACCGAATTGATGCAGGCAACAAAGAAACAGGATGCACTAGAAATAGTCTATGAGCAAGCTAAATCTGAGATCCAGGAGGAAAGGGAGCGCATAAAACGATTAGAGCAGAAACTGGCAGGAACTTACAAGAAGATTCCATGGGCCACACAGAGTGATGTAATCACAGCAGCAAAAAAGATTGATCGGATTGCGCAGACAATCGATCAATACCAGAAGGATATAGAGAATCTCTGAGAACAACTCACACCAACCACTCCACTAGCAGTGAAAGAGAAAAGGAAGCAGGATGCAACCATGCAACTGTAGGAGATAGAGCAGTAGGTCAGCATAGTAGTTGACTTGTTTGATAATGCAACGAAGCTTTGGACTAGCTTAGAGGAGGATCAGCAGGTCCAATAGTGGGACAAGGAGGAAGAAAGGATCAATGTAGCAATCCAAGAGCTCAAGCAGAAGCAGAAGACAATACCAATCACATAACACATAAAAGGGATGCAGGACATGAAGAGATTGCAAGGAGAGATAATTACTACTCAAACACAGAAACAAGAGTAGCAGGATCAAGTGGAGTTGTTGCAAGAACGGGTAGCACAAGTGCTGGCACAAGCAGAGGAAGCCAAGGCATGTATAGCACAGACCCAGGCGGAGTGCGTGCAACTGATCAATTATGAAATTGCAGTCCAGATAGTGGACACACTTAAGGAGAAGACTGTGCAGGTGCAGACACAGGCAGTAGAGCTCAAGGAAAATTTCCAAGCGATCACCAAGGAGATAGAGAAAACACACAGAGAATAGGTGGCTCGAGACGAGCCACATGTTAGTGTTGGGGGGATATTGGTAGCAAGCCAAAGTGGAAAGAAGGATGATCATGGGGAAATAAATTGTGCAGAAGGAAAGCAACAACTGGAAGGAAACACAGCACACGTGCATGCAAGAAAGCGTGTACAAGGAAAGCAACAGCTGGAAGGAAGAACAGCATGCATGCATGCAGACAAATACCTAACGATGGTAGGGTTAGGGTTTTGGTAACGTATTGTAATGGCTGAAGTGCTAGAGATGTATAAATATCGATACTTAGGTATTGTGGAGAGTTTCGATTTTGTTATTGTTCGGGTTTTTGTATTGTGGGGGGTTTCGATTTTGTTATTGTTCGGGTTTTTGTATTGTGGGGGGTTTCGATTTTGTTATTGTTCGGGTTTTTGTATTGTGGAGTATTGCTGTAATTGTAGTTACGCAGGAGTTGATGTGATATGTAATGTTTTGTTGTACGACCCAATTTTTTATAAGTTGTGGAGCTAGAGAGGACAAGGAAGTTGGATCTTGAGGTTTATATCGTAGGCTACGGAGCCTGGTGCAATCTAGCCCGCCTCATATAGATCTCACCCGATTGAGGAGAGTTGTAAGCACGCGGCGTTGTAGATGCAGAACTATCATAATAAAGAGCCAAGAGCCAAATCTTTGTGGACGTAGCCCCAAGAGGGGGTGAACCATGGTAACATCTGTGTTATGTGATGAATGTTTGCATATCTCATTGTCTGAAGCAGTTATTATTATGTTGAATGAATGAGTTATTCTATTGCGTGTTTAGTGCTTTTGTGAAACTGAAGGGATAAGCCTATGGATTCCCTGCACTAATCGTGAATAACAATATGTTGTATTTACAAATCATAATAATGGTTCAATATTTATCTCCCTTAGTTCACACTCAATTCTAGGTTGTAAACACTTGAGTCTTACAGCCACCCATTAAATCTATCTCGGGTGAGATTGTGCAGCACACTATGTGTGTTGTGTTGTCTTCTAGTTTACCAGGAGGGTTGATATTTTTAGAGGCTTTGTTGGAAACCCGAAAGACATTAACCCTGGGTCAATAAACTCAAACAGTATAGGAGAGAAGTAGTAACCAACATAGATTTTCAAGTTTTCTCCTCAGTCCTTGGGGTAAGTACTCATTTTAGCTTCCCTGGTCTTAGTTCATCAGTGTGTAGGTGAAGACTTCTTTTATCAAAATATATACTATATAAAATCTCACTTGTTCAACCCAATTTCCAAAGATATCTTTATCCATGTCTCACTGCAATGACTAGGGATCCATACACCCTCAATCGAGTGATTAGAACTACTTCACATCACCAGATCAACTCGGACCTTCTCTCATTAGAGCAATAGGTTACAGAACTATGTTTCCAATCTGATGATTCCACTCTAATGGGTCACTCCTTTTGGTATCCAATGGCTCTCAGACTCAGAGATCAATGGTCTTTATTTCTTCAGTCCTACAATGCACGCAATGGTTATCAACCATCTCCCCATTTACTTGTTAGGTATTGTTGGCAGCCAATTCACTTTTTTATATTGTCTTATAAGCTGCCTACACCAATGATTTGCAAACCTCAATTTTCGTCACAATTTTCAAATGAACGACACTTTTATTCTTTGCGCCTTTT